>ML381778.1:322011-337019 GCA_005239525.1 Nicotiana knightiana
CCACACACACACACACACCTGTGAGGAGCTCTCTATGATATCTGTTGTGGAAGTGGATGAGCAACTTCTTGACATGAGTGCATATCTAGATGATTCTCTAGATACTCGTGTTGTTCGATAGCTTAGAGATTGATGATGAGGTTGAGGAGATGATGCATGTCCTAGATGCATCATGTGCTTACATGCAGGGAAAACACCCCCTTTGAGCCCCTAAATAGGCCAAGTGGGCCTCCTCCAAAGCCGTCTATTTACCCTAAAATTTGGATAACAATTAAACTTATATTGTGATTTAAGGATATGAGATTTCACTCAATACCAATTGATAAATATGAAAGTAAACGACATAATTAAAGTATAAATAAATCAAACCAGCGTTCAAATAGAACTTCAGCCTCGAGTCAAGATACCCTTGAACTGATAAGTGCAAGAACAGTAAGAGTTGGAATAAACTGATGAATGATAACACAAGTAAGAAGGAAAGTTATATTGCTTTTTTCTGTGAATGATGCTTTACAATTCATTAGAACTCCTCTTTATATAGCAGAGAAATTCTACTTATGGTATAACACTAATTATAGTAGTAAATCATATAATTAGTTAATTAACCACCTCTGATTTGATACGTTCCGAGATTTGCACCACGATCCTCGACCAATCACGGATATCTCGCTCTTCCATTACTGAGATATATCTGACATTACTCGGAGACTGTCTCTCTTGGCTTCGATTAATACCAACCTCGATCTTGAAAGAGACTTCGATCTCAAACTCAATTCCCCATCTCCATAATGTGGCCGAAGCTGATCTTCGATGCAACGTGCTAGTATCGATAAAATTGTGAAATTGGGTAGCCCCGATTTCAATCGTATACAGATAGTCCCCTCGTTTCTTGGAGTGTAGTGACAAGAAATAAACTAAGCCTTCGATTCTTTTCAGCCTCGATGAATTATGATGTCATCCTCGTGACGTAAGTGATGAAGTGACCTAAACGTCTCGTCGGTGCAATTCCTCAAATCATTAATGAGCGTTAGTTGGTGGTCGGCCACCAGTGTTGTTGAATCGTCGTCGTAAATTCATAAATAGGCCTTCTCTTCATTGAATCAAACTTTACCTTCACTTTCATCTAATCTTCTAGGATTTTACCTCTTTCAAATTCTTCTCTTCCATTAATCTTCAATTTTCACCGCCAATCTCCTACCACCAAACCTTACTATCCTCTTCTTTCTTCAACTCATACAATGGCAAAAACATCTAAAACGGTTCCACAAAAGGAAAAAGCTTCCTCTTCTTCTTCACGGCCGGCCGGCGATAAAACATTGGTGGATCCGCTCCCTAAGGAGTGTGTTCCCGGCCCGTGTGTTTTTAAATCTGACTTCAAAACCGAGAAACCTCCATCGGTACCTAGTCGGTGTGAGCACGTAGCGAGATACATCTACTCGATAACCGTGTGGTATCTCAAGAAAATCAAGAGAGATTGTAACTGGGGGGACAAAGTGATAGAGATCCCATCCCCTAAAGAGAGTATCACTACCCACGTGGAAGAGTATCTAAGTGTTTACACTTACCCTTCACGTTGGACTCTCCCGATCCCGTCATCATTGACTTTTACCATCAATACCAGGTGACTTTAGGCCAAATACACCCTTCCCTTTGGCTCATAGTTATCATGCTCCAATTATTCACGAGTAAAGGCGAGGGGTTGCCGTTCACCCTTGATCACCTCATCAAGTTATACATCCCTCGTATCTTTCGAGGGTTGATCAAGGTGCAACATCGGGAAACCAAGGTTTTGTTCTCAAGCATCGATGAGAACAAAGATCGAGGATGGATGGGCCAGTTTGTTTGGGTGAGGACCTCCGATCTCATCCCAAAGGACTAGATGCCATTTCACGAGGAATGGAACTCGAAACGTAAGTGTTATTTCGCTTGTCGATTTCCATGCTTCTTTTTGTTTTTCTGCTTTATTTAATGTCTTTATTTTTCATGCGGCGGTTCTTTGGTTGCCTCGAGAAATCCCTGACCTCGAGAGCTGGGTCCAAAAACTGGCCTCGACTTATACTTATGTTGAGCGCTATTGGCGCGACTTGGAAAAAGGCCGATAGGAAGAAAAGAACCATGGTAAGTTTCCTATTTCACATATCTGATGCATTAGCGATATTTCTTTTAACTTACTTAACTTCTTCTTATGTAGGCCTGAGCAAGTATGCGGCCCTGAGGCCTCCATATAGTGAGGAAGAGGCTATGGCTCCGGCTCCGAAGCTGAGGAAGGACAAAAAGAGAAAAAGGGCCTCGACCTCCGAGGACCCTAAGCCCAAGAAGAAAAAGAGCTCGATCAGCAAAATCGAGGACAGAGGATGTTGCTCTCCCCGCCCATATAGTTCAGGGACTAAGAGAGGAAGAAGAAGAAGATGAGGACGGCGAATCGGTGCTTGTGACCGAGTGAGAAAAGCCGTCGAGACCTCTAAGGTCACTAAATTGGTGGTGGTTGATGAGGCCCCGCCTTGTATTGAGGAGGCTTTAAAGAAGGATTTGGGCAAAGTCCCTGAATCATGCGAGATCAAAGCTGATTGTCGTCCAATGGCGAGTATATCTGGGGAGGCTGGTCCCGAGACCCCTCAAGTTGAAAAGAGTGCCCCGAGTGACTCACTTGGGGCAATGAAAGCAGGTCACTCGCCATCCCTTTCTGCCTACTCCGAAGAGGCTATACGGGATGCTTAGGCTTTGGAGACTCTCGAAGTAGGCGGAGTCACCAGTGAAGAGAATCCTTTTCGGTACTGCTTTACCAGGGTCAAGGATACCCCCGATCTCAATGATGCACCCAACCTCTTCGAAGAGGCCCAACGTCTTCTTAACCGAGTAAGTCTAAGTTCTTTTGTTGATGTAGCGTTCCTTTTTTTTGTCTAACTCTTTTCCCTCTCTAAACAAGCTTTCTCTAAGTCCCGGGCCAAATTGAGCCAATGTGAGGCCGATCTCCAAAGGCTTTCAGAGGAGAGGAATGCTCACAAGCTTCATTGCAGGCATAAAGACGAGGAGATTAAGGACCTCCGAGCATATTTGGCAAAATCTCGTAAGGAGCAGACCAAGCTGGATGAGCAGGTAATGACACTTTTGAAAAGTCATGGACTTGATTCGGGAATGGAGGCTAACATTTCAATATCACAACTGCAGCAAAAGATCAAGAGGATCAAGTTGTTCCTAAGGGAGGTCGATCAAGTGAAAGCAGACTCCTACAAGTGGAAGGAAGGCATGTACCGCCTAGCTGCGGAAAAAGAGACTGCCTTAGGCTAATTTTCGTCAATCGAACCCTAATTTTGAAGTGCGAAGGAAAAGTGCCTGGTTCAGGCCAAGAAGATCGAAGAGCTTGAAGCCCAACTAGCTTCTGAACTTGCAAAGGTCCAAGTTGAGGCTGAGAAAGCTAAGGCCGAGGCTGAGAAGGCAGTGGCCATCTACCAGGCCGATGCTGAGGCTTCTCAAGCCCAAGTGAGGGAGGCTGCCGATAATGCTCAAGTTGAGCCTGGTTGGTTCTTTGTAAATACCTTCATTCATATATATAAAATCTTTTTTTTTTAATTTTGTCTCAATTTTTGACTAGTGAAAATTTCGATTTGCTTTGTGACTTTTAACAAATTTTGATATACTTCATGCCTCGTGAAAAATATGTTTGAGACTTCGGATTTTAGGCAACTTGGTCGAAGCCAAAATAATGTTATCTTTGTAATCGAGTGAGTTCTTGCTTGAACTCGAAGCAGTAAAAACCCTTAGGTTTTAGTTGAGTGAGGATGAACTCTCGAACTCAAAAAATATAATAGCCCTTAGGCTCTTGAATCGGGCCGATATGGTCTCAGAAGAATGGCTTTTGCCCTTTTCAGCTTTAAAAAATTTAAACATGTAGGAATTTGTTATGCCTTAGCATGAAGTAAGTTCATACCCGTTGGGTTTTCTGGGGATCTAATATTATCGAAACCCTTTTATTTTTATGCCTTAGCACAAGTTTGTTTGAAATTTGTTCGAAGGTTCGAACAGTTTGATACTTCTTAAGGTTTTTTTAGGGCCAATATTATCGATGCCCTTTGGTTATTTTGCCGAGGGTAGCCTTTTTAACCGGTTTATAAAGGAATTCAAAGGCCTGTTTTCATTATGGAATTCGGACGTCTCTGAACCGCGTTATTTTGGCCGTAGCCTTGGGGTCTGCCTTTTGGGCTTATTTTCCCAATTGTACTTTGAACTTGTTCAAAAGTGTCAGTCCCCGAGTAGGGTTGGCCTTGTCCTATAAAATCGAAGGTTTCCCTTTTAAGGTCTTATGGTCTCGAAGTTTAATAGTTCAAACATGTCGATTTTTTTATGGCAGTCCCCGAGTACGAGGTTGATCGTTCGAAGTTTAGTTGTAATCAACCCTTGGGCCAGTTTCCACAATAAATCATAAGTATGGAACTTGTAAAGTAGAAATTTCATTAGGGCACGGGACATCTGGTAAGGAAAAATATTTCTTCCAATAGTTCATACATGCGTACATGTTTTTCAACTAGGGCTCGAGCGATCTACATGCACATTGTTCATTTGACCATTTGGTCCTTTACAAAAAATTTCTATCGAGATCCTATTGAAATGAAGTATTTTCCTTGAAAACATAACACCAGAGGGTGATGCCACCCAGTATCCGAGGTCGATTGTAAAGAAGCATCAGATGCTCTAAGTTAGCACGAACAAATGGTTGCCTCGTTAAAAACCTTGCCGAAAACCCCATTTGGGATAAAAATCTGTCGAAGGGAAAAAAAGTGCAACACGTGCTTTAAGAAATAAGGACTTCATGCTTGGAGAGAACTTCGATGCCTTCGCTCGAACACCTAAAATAAGTCAGTATAAAATGTAAATTAAAAAGGAGAAAGTCATACCTTAACAATAATATCGCTTGAGGAGTGATATGTTCCAATTGTTTGGTAGTTGTTTGCCATTTATCGTGCCAAGCTTGTAGGATCCCTTTCCGACGATGTCGAGGACCTGATATGGTCCTTCCCAATTTTGGCCGTGTTTTCCTTTATTTGGGTCTCGAGTATTGAGGGTGACTTTTCTCAAAACTAAGTCCCTGATTCTAAAGTGGTGAAGGTTGGCCCTTCGATTATAGTACCTTTCGATGTGTTGCTTTTGCACGGCCATTCGAATGAGGGAGACTTCCCGTTTTTCATCTAGTATTTTGAGGCTCGTATTCATAGCCTCGTAATTTGACTCTTCCGTCGCGTACCAAAATCTGGCGCTAGGTTCCCCGACTTCGACTGCAATCAGAGCTTCGGCGCCATATACTAAGGAGAACGGTGTTGCCCACATACTGGATTTTGACGTTGTTCGATATGCCCAAAGGACTTCGGGTTAAATTTCACTCTATTTTCCCTTGGCATCATTCAATCTTTACTTCAGATTCTGAATGATGGTCTTGTTTGTCAATTCGGCTTGTCCGTTCCTACTAGGATGATACAGTGTCGATAAAATCCTTTTTATTTTTTGATCTTCAGGAAACTTTATTATTTTGCTTCCAATGAATTATTTTTCATTTTCGCATACGATTTCGGTAGGTATCCCGAATCGGCATATGATGTGATCCCAGATGAAGTCTATAACTTCTATTTCTCTAACTTTCTCGAAGGACTGTGCTTCAACCCACTTAGAGAAATACTCAGTCATAAATAAAATTAATTTAGCTTTACCTGGGGCCGATGGCAGAGGGCTGACGAAATCCATTCCCCATTTCATGGATGGCCATGGGGATAGGACTGAATGAAGTTGTTCTTCAGTTGGTGGATCATTGGTGCATACTTTTTGCACATATCGCATTTTTGAATGAATTATTTAGTATCTTTCTCCATATTGTCCCAATAGTATTCTGCTCTGATGACTTTGTGAACTAGTTATTGGCACAGGAATGGTTCCCGCAAGTACCCTCGTGAACTTCTCGTAGGATGTAATCAGTGTCTCCTGGTCCCAAGCATACTGCCAATGGTCCATCAAACATCTTCATGTATAATGTTCCATCTTCAGCCAATGTGAATCAAGTAGCTTTTGTTCGTAGAGTCCTTGATTCCTTAGGATCCGATGGGAGCTTCCCATTTTTTAGATACTCGATATATTTATTCCTCCAATCCCAAGTTAGACTTGTGTAGTTTATTTCAGCATGGCCTTCCTCGATTACTGACTTCAAAAGCTGTACGACGGTCCCCGAGTTGATTTCGTCATCTTCGACCGACGACCCCAAATTTGCAAGGGCATCGGCTTCGTTGTTTTGTTCTCGTAGTACATGCTGTAAGGTCCATTCTTTAAACTGGTGTAATGTTACCTGCAATTTATCCAAGTACCTCTGCATTTTATCCTCTCAAACCTTGAAGGTTCTGTTGACTTTCTTTACCACCAGTAGGGAGTTGCATTTGGCCTCGATGACCTCCGCTCCCAAGCTTTTAGCCAATTCGAGACCTGCAATCATGGCCTCGTACTCGGCCTCATTGTTAGTTAACTTAGAAGTTTTGATATATTACCTAATTGTATTACCTGTGGGCGGCTTCAAAATGATGCCTAGCCCGGACCCTTCACATTCAAAGTGCCGTCTGTGAAAAGGGTCCACACCCCCGATGATGTACCCAATTTTAACAAAAGTTCCTTTTCGACCTCGGGTACGTGGCGTGAATTCAGCCACAAAGTCTACTAAGATTTGAGACTTGATGTCCGTTCGGGGTTGATACTCGATATCATACCCGCTGAGTTTGACGGCCCATTGGCCAATCGACCCGAAAGCTCGGGCTTATGCAAAACATTACAAAGAGGATAAGTGGTCACCACACATATTGGGTGACACTGAAAATACGATTTTAGTTTCCTAGAGGCACTTTTATAGCAAGCGCCAATTTTTCTAAGTGTGGGTATCGAGTTTCGGCCTTGCCTAAAGTTCGACTTACATAATAAATGAGAAATTGCGTACCTTTCTCTTCTCGAATTAGGACACCACTTACCGCGACTTCTAAGACTACTAAGTATAAGTAGAGTTGTTCGTCTGCTTTTGGAGTATGAAGAAATGGTGGACTCAAGAGGTACCGCATCAATTCTTTCAAAGCCTGTTGGCATTCCGGGGTCCAAGAAAAATTGTTCTTCTTTTTTAGCAGCGAGAAGAACCTATGGCTTCGATCTGAAGACCTCGAGATGAACTGGCCTAAGACATCTATTCGCCCTGTCAACCTTTGTACGGCCTTAACGCTGTCCACGACTGTGATATCTTCGATCGCCTTGATTTTATCGGTGTTGATTTTGATTCCCCGATTCGACACCATAAAGCTGAGGAACTTGCCCGAGCCGAGCCGACCCCGAAGGCACATTTCTTGGGGTTGAGCTTCATATTTTATTTTCTCAATATGTTGAAGGTTTCCTGCAAATGTGTTAAATGGTCCTCTGAGTACAGGGACTTGACTAGCATATTGTCAATATATACCTCCATTGATTTACATATTTGTTCTTCGAACATTTTGTTCACTAGGTGTTGGTAAGTAGCACCAGCATTTTTTAGTCCAAAAGGAATTATGTTATAACAATATGTGACATACTTAGTGATAAATAAAGTTTTATTCCTGATCCTCCAGGTTCATTTGAATAAATCTTTATAATCTACGCACATCCTAAGTTTGTTCCCCTTTTTAGGAACTACAACTACATTTTCTAACCATTCGGGATATTTTACTTCCCGAATGGATCCTATTTTGAGAAGTTTAGTTACCTCGTCCTTGATGAATGCATGTTTTACCGTGGACTGGGGCCTTCTCTTTTGTTTTACCAGCCTGAACTTCGGGTCCAGACTCAATCGATGTGTTGTTATCTCTGGTGGGATCCCTATCATATCTAAGTGGGACCAAGCAAAACAATCCATATTATCAATAAGAAATTTAATGACCTTTTTCCTGAGTTTGGGGGTTAACCCCGCACCCAGGTATACCTTTCGTTCGAGCACGTACTCGATCAGTAGAACCTGTTTGAGCTCTTCGATTGTTGATTTTGTGGCGTCGGAATCTTCGGGAATAATGAAGGATCGAGGGATCCAGTAGTCGTCGCCTTCTTCTTCCATTCCCTCCTTTTCTGACTGAGTCAAGGCTGGTGGTTGTGGTTGTTATTTGGCCTCCTATTTTCCTTTGACCTCTGATCCCTTTGTTGTTGAAAGCACGGACATCAGTATTACCTCATCGACCGCGAACATTTCTTTTGTAGCATTTGTCTCCCCATATACCGTTTTCACTTTATCCGGTGTTAGGATTTTCAACATTTGGTGGAGAGTGGAAGGGACTGCCCTCATGTTGTGAATCCAGGGCCTTCCGGGTAGGTCGTTGTACCTCATGTCGCCCTCGATTACATGGAATCTGGTTTCCTATATTGTTCCTGTTATGTTCACTAGTCAAATGATTTCACCTTTAGTCGTTTCGTTGGCCATGTTGAAACCATTCAGGACCTCGAGTTGCATGTACGATTTGATCTTGCAGGCCGAGTTGCTCTACAACCCTCGATCGAATTATATTTGCTGAGCTCCCCGGATCAATTAACACACGCTTAACCTGAATTTTATTCATAAGAATAGAAATTACCAGAGCATCATAGTGGGGTTGAGAGATTCCTTCTGCTTCCTCATCGTTGAATGATACGATCCCTTCTGGCACATAATCTCGGGTCTGCTTTTCCCTTGTAATGGATACTTTGGTGCAGTTGAACACGGGCCCTTGTGGAATATCGACCCCCCCCCCCCGACAATCATATGGATCACATGGTGTGGCTCTTCTTGTTCGTTCCTCCTGTTGGCGTCCCTTTCTCTGATATGGTTTTTGGCTCGATTGCTTAGGAACTCTCGAAGATGACCCTCATTGAATAGACGGGCCACCTCCTCCCTCAGCTGTCTGCAGTCTTCAATTCTGTGACCATGCTGTATTGGTAAAAAAGAGTTTCACACGTAAGCCAGCTTTTGATAACTCAGCCAGTCACGTGGACACAGGAAAACACAACAGCTGGATGCAACTCTTTGAAGAGGTACGGTACAAAGAGGCATGGTTCAGTAAACCCACTAACTTATCAGCCACGGGAAATTCAACTTGATCAAAACGGGAGAGAGGCACGGTCAGAATGAATCTAGACAAAGCTACGGACAGATTCAAGGACCCACAATTGATTACTCGAATGTTATGTAACTGAACCCCTATTACCATTATCCTTTGTAACACCTCATTAATGTCATAATTAGTCATTAATGAGTAACCATAGCAAGAGTCTTAGGTTATAAGAATCTCCTATATAAGGGAGGGGAATACAGCTTGTAAAAGCATCTGATTCTCGAATACAATCAACTTCGATCTTTTATTTCTGTAATATTGTCAATTATTGATTTTTCCCATTATCTTGATTATCAGTAACCCGTATTCATCTTAAAAATAAGATTTAGTCAAAGGGTCTAATTCTTTGGTTAAACAAATTGGTTCCGTTACCGGGAATCTAATAATCTTTGTTTACTTTTCAAGTGATATCCTTTGAATTATGTCAAATCCCAACGACAACAACTAGCAAAGAAGTGGAACCCCAGTTCCATCACCTTCAGGAACCCCACGTGGTTCGAGGGAACAATCCCCAGAAAGATCCAATAACAACCATGGTAATAATGATCAAACTGTGGAACAAGATTATGTAAAGCAAATGATTGCAGAGTATGTGAGCCAAGCTTTGCAAGAATTTGCCAGAGGATTACCAGCAGTGTTGCCTACACCGCCAACGCCACCCCTCAATACCATAGAAAATCCTCAATCTAGGTTGGCAAACTCAGGAAGAGGAGATACTCCTAATGAATCAACGAGACCAGGTATATCTAATAACTCAGAATTACAAAATTTACTGCTGCAGAAACGGATGAAGGAACAGAACGATCGCATCGAACAAATTCCTTGTGTACCACCTGTCATCAAAGGCATCGATGTTGATAGATATTCTCAACACCCGTGGAAGCCAAGTGCGGCACCTTTTCCTATACCCAAGAAGTTTAAAATTCCTGACGTTCCCAAATATGATGGAACAACTGACCCACGTGACCATGTGACTGCTTTCACTACTGGGGTAAAAGGCAACGAGTTAACGAAACAAGAGATTGAATCAATCCTTGTCAAAAAATTTGGGGAAACACATACCAAAGGGGCACTAACCTGGTATTCTCTTCTCCCTGAAAATTCTATTGACTCTTTTGCTGAGCTTGCAGATTCGTTTATAAAAACACTCTGGTGCACAAAAAGTTGAAAAGAGAATGGAAGACATATTCAAAATAAAACAAGGAGACACGGAACTACTCCGAGAGTTTGTAGATAGGTTTCAACGAGAAAGAATGTAGTTACCTAGGGTGCCTGATAATTGGGCAGCCATGGCATTTGCAAGCAACTTGAACGATAAAGCTCAGAAGCAACCAGGTGACTTATGGAGAATCTAAGAGAATTCCCCGCCACAACATGGAACGATGTAAATAATAGGTACAGCACTAAACTCAGAATAGAAGAAGATATCATTGCTCGTTCGAGAGATGAAGATCATTCCAGATCCAGACATCCTGAATCAGATAGAAGATCAGGTAAAAATATGTACGATCCTTACTTAGGACCCTCGGTACGCGATATCCGCCCCAGGTTCGAAAATACTAGGTCGGACTATAGACTACAAGGAAGAGATGTAATCTCATCCTCGTCTAGATCCAGAAAAGATCGAGATGAACGACCTAGAGGTAGTAATCAAATTGGGGATCATACCTTTAATGTAAGTACTACTGAACTTGTCTCAATATTGAAGAACATGGGAGACAAGGTTAAGTGGCCCAAAGAGATGCGGTCAAATCCAAATAGAAGAAACCCAGATCACTGGTTTGAATTTCACAACGATCATGGGCACAAAACTGCGGATTGTAGATTTTTACAAGGTGAAGTAGAAAATTTGTTAAAACAGGGCTATTTAACAGAATTGTTTAGTGATAAAGGTAAACAGACATATATGAGGAATAGACAGGAGTCCCCAAAGCCTCCTTCTCCAAAATGAACCATTAACGTAATACACGGGGGTGAAGAAGTAAACAGAGTAATTTGCAAAACAACCACAAAGTTCAAAATTACACAAGGGAAACGTGCTCGTGGAGAAGACGATATAACCTTCGATGATGCAGATAGAAGCGGATTAATGCTTCCGCACAACGATGCTCTGGTAATATCTCTACTTATTCATGACACTAACGTGAAAAGAGTGTTGATTGATCCAGGCAGTTCAGTCAATATCATTTTGCTAAGAGTCGTGGAAGAAATGCTACTGGGGAATCAAGTAATACCAAAAGCACGAGCCATATCCGAATTTGATAACTCTACAGTTATAACAAAGGGAGAAATTGTGTCTAACACTTATGCTGAGAGGGTGATCAAAAGAGCTAGGTTCCAATTCATCGATACTCACATGGCTTATAACGTGATCATTGGAAGGCCATGGATCCACGACATGAAAGTGATACCCTCCACGTTGCATCAGGTAATTAAATTTCCCTCAAAATGGGGGATTTAACAAATCAAAGGAGATCAGCAGACCGCAAAAAATATAAATTATGTGGTACACTACAACAAGAAAATAGAGGTGGAAGAATTACGAGATAAGGAAATCTCCCAAACAGGTAACACCGCCCAAACAGCCATGAAAAAAATTACTGCCCAAATAGGTACGGAAGATATTATTGCTGAAACAGGAACGAAAGAAAACACTTATGAGAAGAAGATTCAAGTTACCACGGAAAGTGTACTATATATAGATGTGGATTCCATACCGGACGTCATTCATGAGCCGGAGGAAGATGAGCAGATCAAAACAACTACGGAGGAGCTCGAAGTTGTTCTGTTATCTGAACAAAAACCTGAGCAGAAAGTGTATATAGGCACGAGGCTAAGCCCCACTCAATGAGGTAAGTTAATTGATTATTTAAAGGCTAACGCAGACTGTTTTGCGTGGTCCCACTCAGATATGACAGGCATCCCACCAGAAGTGATGACTCATAAACTAAATGAAGATCTATCCTTCGTACCTGTTAAGCAGAAGAAACAAAAGCAAGGACCATTCAAGAACCAAGTGATCGACGAAGAGGTACAGAAACTTTTGAATATTGGTTTGATACGAGAGGTAACGTACCCTAACTGGTTAGCAAACACCGTGGTAGTACCTAAAAATAATGGCAAGTGGAGAGTATGCGTAGATTATACTGATTTAAACAAAGCATGCCCCAAAGATTCATTCTCATTGCCTCATATAGATCAAATGATTGATGCTACCGCAGGTCATGAACTATTAATCTTTCTAGATGCATATTCTGGTTATAATCAGATTAAAATGGATCCTCTAGACGAGGAAAAAACCTCCTTTATCACGAATAGGGGAAATTATTGTTATAAAGTCATGCCTTTTGGCCTAAAAACGCTGGAGCCACCGATCAAAGGCTAGTGACCAAGATGTTCCAAGAACATCTGGGAAAAATGATGGAGGTATACATCGATGACATGTTGGTAAAATCAACACAAGAACAAGACCATTTCCAGCATGTATCTACTGCTTTTGATATTTTACGTAGGAATAATATGAAGTTGAATCCAGAGAAATGCGCTTTTGGAGTGCAATCAGACAAATTTTTAGGTTTCCTTGTATCAAACAGAGGAATAGAGGTAAATCCCGCTCAAATTAAAGCCTTATGGGAAATACCTGATGTTTTAACAAATAAAAAGGAGGTTCAAAGACTGATAAGAAGAATAGCAGCTTTGGGGGGGTTGATTTCTAGATCTTCCGAAAAAAGTTTTATATTCTTCTCAGTTCTCAAAAACAGAATCAGTTCGAATGGATTGAAGAATGTCAGCAAGCCCTCAAGAACCTGAAGATTTATCTATCGAAACCACCACTACTTTCAAAGCCAAAAGAAGGGGAAAGATTGTACATCTACCTGGCTGTCTCAGAAATTGCTGTAAGTGCAGTATTGGTAAGAGAAGAAAAAGGTAAACAATCACCTATCTATTATGTAAGTAAAACTTTGCTAGATGCTGAGACTAGATATCCACATCTGGAAAAGTTAGCTTTAGCTTTAATAATGGCATCTAGAAGATTACGACCCTATTTTCAATGCCACCCAATCACTGTTGTGACCTTATATCCTTTAAGAAATATTCTGCATAAACAAGAATTGTCAGGAAGATTATCCATATGGGATATAGAATTAAGTGAGCATGAGAAAATTTATTAGCCTAGGACTGCAATTAAGTCTCAAATACTAGCTGATTTTGTTGCTGACTTTAGTTATGCATTGTATCTGAAGTAGAAAAAGAGTTACAACTCTTTAACGGTGTTAATCCAGGCCTGTGGACCTTGTTCACCGATGGTTTTTCAAATATAAAAGGCGCTGGCTTACGCATAGTCTTGATATCATCCACGGGTGAAAAGATACGGCAAGCTATAAAGTGTTATCATATCACTAACAGTGAAGCAGAGTACGAAACTGTTATTGCAGGGATTGAACTTGCACGGGAGCTCTAAATCGAGCAAATTGTGATCAACAGTGATTCCCAACTGGTAGTAAATTAGATACAGGGGACATACATTGCTCGAGAGACTAGAATGCAACAGTATCTTGAAAGAGCACGGGAGCTCGTGAGACAATTCAAAACATGGAAGGTAGTGCAAATACCTAGAGAAGAAAATGCAGAGGCAGATGCATTTGCTAACCTCGCAGCAGTCACAGAAGTAACGAACAAAGACAATACAATTGTCGTTCAATTATTTCATTCAATAATGGACCAAGACAGGAATGAGGTAACTTTCAAAAACCTAACCTTGGACTAGAGAAACGAAATTCTTAATTTTTAGCAGAATGGCACCGTGCCTGAAGACAGGAAAATGGCTCAAGCACTACGCTGCAAAGCTGCACGGTACTGCCTTATTCGCAACTTACTTTATAGCAAGATGTTCGGGGTACCCTTAGCTAAATGCCTTGGACCTAACCAAACGAAATTTGTGATGAAAGAAGTCCACGAAGGACACTGTGGAAATCACTCAGGGGATAGATCCTTAGTGAAAACACTAATCAGAGCCGGATACTATTGGCCTAAGATGGAAGAAGAAGCCGAGAATTTCGTATCCAAATGTGACAGATGCCAAAGGTTTTCCAATAACATGCATCGACCAGCGGAATTATTACATCCAATAATATCCCCATGGCCTTTCATGAAATGGGGTATGGACATAGTAGGACCTCTTCCCACAGCTAAAGGACAGGTATAGTTTTTACTCGTACTAACCAACTATTTTACAAAATGGGTAGAGGCAGAAGCATTCAAACAAGTGCGAGAAAAGGAAGTTAAAAGCTTCTTATGGCGAAACATAATATGCCGCTTTGGAGTACCAAAGGAGATCGTGTGTGATAATGGCCCACAATTCATAGGCTCGCAAATCACAGAATTCTTCGAAAGTTGGCAAATCAAGCGGATCACCTCAACACCTTACCACCTCGTGGCTAATAGTCAAGCTGAGTCAACAAATAAGGTCATCATCAACAATCTAAAAGAGCGGCTGGATAAAGCCAAAGGAAATTGGCCTGATGAGTTACCAGCGGTACTATGGGCATACAAAACGACTTCAAAAATAGCCACGGGAGAAACTCCGTTCGCACTTGTTTATGGGTCAGAAGCCTTAATACCTGTAGAGATTGGCAAACCAAGTATTAGGTTCTCGAACGCCATGGAAGGTGAAAACAGCGACGAATTAAGGACCAACCTGGACCTGCTCGAACCACGGAGAGAAGCAGCATTGATACGGATGGCAGCTCAAAAACAAATCATAGAGCGTTATTACAACCGTAAAGCTCATCTCAGGTACTTTAAAAGTGGGGACTTCGTCCTCAGAAAAGTCTTTCAATCAACAAAAGAAGCAGGTGCAGGAAAGCTAAATCCAAACTGGGAAGGACC
>ML381780.1:0-45208 GCA_005239525.1 Nicotiana knightiana
ATACTATGGCGTTATACATAGATCCGTTCTTAATTTTTTTTTTGACCTATTTTCGTTCTACTTGTGCAAAAAGGACCTACTTGGGTTCCGCACCCCTGACTTCACTCGCATGAAGAATGGAATTAGTAGTTATTACTAAATTGACAGCTATCTATAAGCTACCTATTCTATTCACGGAAAAGGGCCTAAACTACCCTGACCTATTGGTCTTGGTACAAATATATCCCAACTCCACCCATTGACTTAAATACATCCCCCAACCCCTCACACACACCCACCGTTTTCTTTTGGCTTAAAAATACTTATTTACCTTTAAACCAGATAATAATTACTCCCTCGGTTTCAAATTACCTGAGGTGTTTTCCTTTTTGGTTTGTTTCAAAATAAATGACATATTTCTAAATTAGAAAATAATTCAACTTTAAACTCTTCATTTTACTCATTTTACTCTTAATGAGAAGCTTTTATAACTACATAAATGACAGGCCCCACAAAGTTTTTACCCCTTGAGCTTTTAATACCACAAGTTTCAAAAGACTTCTTTTATTTCTTAAACTCTGTGCCGAGTCAAACTACTTCATCTAAATTGAAAGGGGGAGTAAATTTATACGCAATTTTACGAATATGTTGATTGATTCAACACAAATAATCAAGAATATTAGATAAAAGAGTTAAAAATAAAACAAAATAACCAAATCAATCGTGATGTTACGATCGGCCTCGAATTTAAGCTAAACAGTAGCTCTGCCCTCAATCGGAACCTTAATTCGAAGTCAATTATGTAGGAAGAACAAAAGTGAAATAAGAACTTTACAATAGCTAAAAAGCATAAAAAAGGGCTTGTATCCCCTAGGTTTGCGTGTTACAATATCCTCTAGGTACAATAGACATGCTAGGTGTGTTTGGTGTATTTGTTTGTGCAGAGTACATATTAACTTCTTATATTGATTATTTACGCAGTTGAGGTATAGTTTAAGATTTTCAGCATTAAAATTTAGTGAACTTTTCATTTCTTAGCATCAAATTTAACCTCTGCAATACAGTTAAATTGATAGTTCTCTTGCTTTGGATTAAAATTATTGGATAAGTGTGCAGTTTTAAAATCATAGGTGAGACAGTCTATAGTTCTAGAGTTCATCGGAAATAACCGTAGACAATGAAAATTTTATTAGATTTAAATTCATAACAAATTTGGATTCGATCTAAATTTTAAATATGATTCGATTCAAATAAATATTATGGGATAATATAATTAGATTAATTATGTAAGCCTAATACATATGGACTAAATAAATAAGTCCAAATTTATTGGGCTAGCCCATTTAATTGGGCTAAAGTGATGAGTCCACTTCATTAGGCCCAAGATATTATTTTTCTAGAGGCCCAGTTTGTTGCCACGCGTGAAATGATGTGGCACACTAAGTCAAACGGAAAAGCCAATAGGATCATGCTACGTGTCAAAATGACAAGGCATGCCAAGTCAAGTTAAAAGGCCAATGAAACTGCGCCACTTGCGCAAGTGACATGTTCTGGCCAATCAAATGCGGCCTTATCACACTTCAATTTTATTGGTCGGAAAGGGTTTGTTCTTATCATAACTCTTCCCTCCCACAACTATAAATAAGGGTATTCATAACTTAGAAATTCATAACTTAGAAAAGACACTAGAAGTCATAACAAGAAGCAAGAGAGAGCTCGTGGATCAAAAGCCTCAAATTTCTCTACAAGTTTCAAGCTTCAAGCAATCAAGTTCAAGTTCAAACTCAAGAACGAAGAACAAATCAAGTCCAAGCTCAGGAACGAAGAACAAGTCAAGATTCAAGGAGTACGAGTTCAAATCAAAGTTCGTGCTAGTTGAATTCAAGATCATCGTTCATGAAAACAAATATAGATTCAAGATCAAGCTCAAAAGCCCTTGAATTTATTTACTATTGGAAATAAGAATCAGAGGATTCATAGAGATTGTACACTCATATTATTTGAAATCGAATACTACGATTGTTGCGATAATTGTAGACAATAAATTTGCGTCGAGAAAATAAAATCAAGACCGAAAAATATCGCAACAACCGTAGTATTTGATTTCAAATATTTGAGTGTACAATCTCTATGAATCACCTGATTCTTCTTTCCAATAGTAAATAAATTCAAGGGCCTTTGAGCTTGATCTTGAAGCTATATTTGTTTTCACGAACGATTATCTTGAGTTCAACTAGCACGAACTTTGATTTGAACTCGTACTCTTTGAATCTTGACTTGTTCTTCGTTCTTGAGCTTGAACTTGATTTGTTGTTCGTTTTTGAGCTTGAAATTGATTTCTTGGACTTGAACTTGTTTTCTTGAAGCTTGTAGAGAAATTTGAGGTCTTTGATCCACGAGCTCTCCCTTGCTTCTTGTTATAACTTTTGGTGTCTTTTCTGAGTTATGAAGACCCCTATTTATAGTTGTGGGAGGAAGATTTATGATAAGAACAAACTCTTTCCGACCAATCAAATTAAAATGTGACAAGGCCGCATTTGATTGGCCAGAACATGTCACTTGCGCACGTGGCGCGGTTTCATTGTCCTTTTAATTTGACTTGGCATGCCTTGTTATTTTGACACATAGCATGATTCTATTGGCTCTTCCGTTTGACTTAGTGTGCCACGTCATTTCATGCGTGGCACCAAACTGAGCCTCTAGGAAAATGATATTTTGGGCCTAATAAAGTGGGCTCATCACTTTCGCCCAATGAATTTGGACTTATTTATTTAGTCTATATGTATTGGACTTATATAATTAATCCAATTATATTAGCCCATAATATTTATTTGGACCGAAACATATTTAAATTTTAGATCAAATCTAAATTTGTTATGGATTTAAATCTAATAAAAAATTTATTGCCTACAAATGTCTCCTACTTCAAGACTTGTCACAATATATATTTTGTTTATCAAAGACAAGGCTAGAAGTATCCACTCATATAAAGATTAAGGCAGAAACACGTAGAATTTGTCTAGGCACTTTGCCAATCCACTAAAATTATACTTATTTACCAATTGTCATGATTAGCTTTGAATTTATATACTTGCCTTCATTCTCACGTGGCATGTTGATAAACAAGCTTTTGCTTCTTTATAAAATATCTATTCCAGTATCAAACTCCACGTGGTCTAAGTTTGATGTCCAACATCCATTCTTAATCAGTTTTCGAGGGTAATTACACAACAAACTGTCGCTGGCAGATTACAACTCGAATTGCAATTCGATTTCAACTCGAATTGAAATTTATGCCGCCTCATAACAGATCCCACATCGGCACTTCTCTTTCAACCATCGCCTTTTGATATCTATAAATATGGCGTACTCTTCATTCTATGAACATCATTTTTAGCGTTTGCAAACTACTTTGAGTCTTGGAAGAATTAATGCAAAGGTAATTTCTTCTTTTTTTTCTTGTGATTTTCCTTCTTTGTAATTTCTTTTTTTAGGTAAAACAAGAAGGATATGTTCTTTCTTAACGAGATGATTCATGCTTGAAGAATGGTGTAAAGGGATGGGTACTCATCCTTGCCCGAATATCGGAGAGATTACTCTCTTGGTCTAATTATCGGAGAGATTACTCTCAATGTGGCTCGACTATCGGAGAGATTACTCTCAATATGCCCCGACTATCGGAGGCATTACTCTCAATATGGATCGACTATCGGAGAGATTACTCTCAACGTGCCCCGGCCATCGGAGAGACTACTCTCAATGAAAATTATAGTTCCTTTTAAGGACAAACCCACGAAGAGGCAAACTTAAGGTACAAAGGGACTTATATGCCCACCTTAAGATTGGAAAGTTATAAAGCTTCAACTCGAAGATGACATCGACTTGAACACTTGGAAAACTTTAAAGACTTGGC
Organism: Nicotiana knightiana; assembly: GCA_005239525.1. Taxonomy (NCBI): domain Eukaryota; kingdom Viridiplantae; phylum Streptophyta; class Magnoliopsida; order Solanales; family Solanaceae; genus Nicotiana; species Nicotiana knightiana. Next base: position 3,893 of record ML381780.1, read on the forward strand.
GGACTTTGCCTACTTCAACTCGAAGAGTGGTTGACTTTTAAAATTCAGCTCTAAAAAATAGCAGACTTGAAGACTTCAACTTGAAGATTTGGAGGGCTTAAACAACTCAACTTTAAGACTGGCTAATTTTAAGACTGAAACTTGAAGACTGACGGACTTGAAGACTTCAACTTGCAGACTTGGAGGGCTTAAATATTTCAACTTGAAGAGTGGAGAATGTGAAGAATTCAACGTTAAGACCGGCGGACTTGAATACTTCAACTTGGAGACTTCGGGGGCTTAAATATTTCAGCTTTTCTTTTGCTTTATATTGTCTGACTTTTATCTTAGTCGCATAATTTTCAGCTTTACGCGCTTGTAACAAAAGATTCATATCTTGTCGTGGGAGAGTCCAAATAATTAACCGTTTGATTTTTCAAAAATTAAACTTCAATATCTAAAATATATCCAAAACTTAGAATCAAACACCTTCAAAATCTCCCTGCATAATATTTTTTTGAAACTAACTTTAGATTCCACCACGTTGAAAATTTTAGAGTTGCGCAATCTCACCAAAAAAATCATATTTTGGTGTAGAAAAGTCAAAATTACGAATCGTTTGATTTTTTGAGAAGTCAAAACCACTCAATTTCTTGAAAACTAAACTTCAAAATCTAAAACATATCCAAAATGTAAAATTTAATGCCTTAAGGATATTTCAGATGATAATTCGAAGTCGACTTGGGTTTCTGATATGCAGACAGTTCCAAATTAGCGCGACTTCACCAAAATATTTTGTATTTTGGTGTGGAAGCCTTGAGATTGTAAGACCCTTTTAATTGTCAAAAATTGAAATTCAAGAGGTTAATTCTCACCAAATATCTTGAGTTAAAGTATCACTAAATTTGAAACATCGTGAAGACACACCAAAAAAACTTGAAGGTTTGGCGAACATGAAGGCATAGCGTATCCCCCGACTTCAATGCAAATGCTTGGCATCCCCCTAAAAGATATTAATCATTTCATTGAAGACACCAATTTACCATAGTGGCTTGGCCCTTTAAGTTAAATGGGATCCAAAGTTTAACAGAAGAATGGTATCTCAACTTAACTTCAAGTGTTGATTGAATGGATTACATTCCATCGTACTTCATTTGAACAACGACTGGGGGATTATGTATCGTTTGAACTTATGCTACTGAACATAGAATGAAACTCTAAGCTGCCTACATACCTCGGTAAAGAGGATCAAATCATATCGTAGTTCACAATGGGCGGAATTTTTTATTTTTATTTTTTTTTTTATGTCCTAACTTTTTCCTAAGCCGCCTCTTTCGAGATTTTCAACCTAGCGGACTCTTTTTTTTTGGGTCATACACAGTTTAAACTCTTGCGGGCCAGGAGTATAGGAACGTACAGTTTAGGCTCATGCATTAAGGAACATTGCAACTTCAACGATAATACTTCTTCAAAAACTTGCCATTGATCGGGTTGATTCTCATGCCATCTACATCAACCAGCTTGTAAGCCCCACTTGAGTAAGCTTATTGTACGACATATGGCCCGTCCTATTTTGAAGTGAACTTCCCTACAGCTTTATGGGAAGTAATAATGGGTCTTCGTATGGCAAGGACTTGATCTCCTACTTGAAAGGATCTCGGGCGAACTCTTTTATTGAAGACACGAGACAATCAAGCTTGATAACATTCAAGACTCTATTGAGCTTCCAACCTCTTCTCATCAAGATCCTCCAACTCCTCTAATCGAAGTCGAGCATTTTCTTCATCAGTGATCCCTTCTTGAATAGCTAGTCGTAATGAAGGTATTTGATGCTCAAGTGGCTAGACGGCTTCGACTCCATAAATGAGTGAATAAGGAGTCGCTTGTGTTGGCGTGCGGTGAGTTGTCCTATATGCCCATATAGCTTCTTCCATACGGTCGTTCCAATCTCGTTTGGATTTGGAGAAGACTTTATTTATCAAGTTGCATAGAGTTTTGTTGAATGCCTCAGCTAGACCATTGGCGTCAGCGTTGTATATCGAAGAGTTACGTTGCTTGAAGCCAAAGAGATCACAAATCTTGCTCATCAACCTATTATCAAATGGCTTTTCGTTATCCATTATTATGTGATGAGGAATTCCAAAGCGATAGATTATGTTTACTCGGATGAAATTTGCAACATTTTCCTTCTTTACCTCCTTAAGAGAAACAACTTCAGCCATTTTGAGAAGTAGTCAGTTGCAGCCAAGTGTGTAGGTGCCCACTAGAGGACTTTGGCAGCGGTCCAACAACATCCAATCCCCAAGCTTCAAACGGACAGGATGCAATAGTCGGGTGCAACACTTCAGGAGGATGATGAATAAAATTCGCATGGAATTGACAAGCCTTGCACTTTCGAGCATAGTCCAAGCAATCTTTTACCATCGTTGGCCAATAATATCCCATCCTTTTTATATGGAAGTGGAGCTTTGGTCTAGACTGGCGTGACCCACATACCCAGAATGTGCCTCTTGCAAAGCTTGGAGTGCTTTCCCCTAAGCATCGCAAGAGTAATCCCTCGAACGACCTTCTGTATAGAGTATCTTTGTAGTAAAGGAAGCGAGGTGCACGACGACGAAATTCGGTACTTCTCCTTAGATTTTTTGGAAGTATCCCATAGCATAAGTAGTCGATAATGGGTTGTCTCCATTCTTCTTTCTCAACTTCATAAACAACGACAAGATGTTTGAGTTCATTTTCTTCACCTTCAGCCTCATTTGGCGGCGGTACTACCCACTTTTGGCAGACACTAACTTGCGCTTGATCAGGTAGGGTTAATGATGAAGCTAGGGCAGCTAAAGCATCAGCCTTCTTATTTTATTTCCTTGGCACATGCTGAATAGTCACATCACTAAGCCACCCCATTAATTTTTTAGCATAATCATGATATGGGTGTAGTTTAGGCTTCTTGACCTTGTAACTACCTAGAAGCTGATTGACCATTAACTGAGAGTCACCAAAGACTTGCAGTTGCAACCGCTTCATTTTGACAGCCATTTCAAGCCCAAGTATTAGTGCTTGATACTCAGCAACATTGTTGGAACAGAGTTGTGTCAAGTTGAAGGAGTAGGGAAGTCTACCTTGAGAAGTGACAAATACTACGCCAGCACCAGCTCCCCCACGATGCGTAGCACCATCAAAGTACATCTTCCATGGAGGTTGAACTTCAACGACCATTGCGTCCTCATCAGGTAGTTCATCAGTTAGCTCTCAGTCATCAGGTATCGGATGATCTGCCAAGAAGTCTACCAATGCTTGTTCTTTTCAAACCTTTTGAGGGATGTACAAAATCTTGAATTTTTGAAATTAGTGGGACAATCTCTACCTCTCATCTCAAATATTCAATCACCAAAGTTCATGAACAGCGAAATGGCTTCCAAGAAAATCAACTCCAATTCAACTTCTGCCAAGGCTGCTAATTCCAAGTTCTATGCTGATGTGGAAAGCATCGTCGATGTTACCTTTGGAAGCTTTGGACCAGTTACGAGGAGAAAAGAAAGATCGTTAGGACAACAAGAACCCCAAGTGTCATCTGCATTAACCCCTGTTTTCAGATCTTCATCCTTAAAAGGAGCAAGATCTTCCACAAACGCACCCGAAGAAGGAAGCAATGTTGCTGAAAAGATCAAGAAAACTCTTACTCTGCTTGACCTCTCCGGATCCAAGCACTCTGTTGTGAAGGAAAATGATGATGCTTCAAGTGATGGATCCTCCCCACTTACACCACGTAGAGTGAGTCAATCAAGGATCAATCTATGTGACAATCCATGCTACTCTGCATCGTCCACGAAAATCATGCAAGCCATGATCACAAACATTTCATCTGTGGAGGAGCAGTTGGCAAACTTGATGGAAGAAATCGTTGGCTTGACCAAGTGCATGCAAAATCAAGATGTTAGAATTGACAAGCTAATAAATAGGGTGGGAATCTTTATGGAAGAAGAATCCACCCATGCACCTGGAGAACTCCCAGAGGTTCCAGAGAGTAATTCTCCCCCAAGACAAGTTGCATCTAATAAGGCTATCCATGTCTCATCTGAAGGGATGATTCCAGTCGATCAACTAAAGGAGTTCATCAAAGGAGCTATTAAAAGTAAGTACGAAGTTGCTACCAAGTCTTCCCTTACATAAGAAAAGTCGTACTCTGCAAGGATCGATATGTTGAAGATGCATGCTGGCTATAAACCTCCAAAATTTCAACAATTGGATGCTAAAGGCAATACCAAGCAACATGTGGTGCACTTAGTTGAGATAGGCAACAACGCTGGGACTTATGGAGATTACCTTGTCAAATAGTTTGTCCGCTCACTAAAAGTAAATGCTTTTGATTGGTATACAGACCTCGAGGACGAATCTATTGATAGATGGGATCAACTAGAGCAAGAGTTCCTCAATCACTTTTATAGCACAAGGCGCACTGTGATCATGGTGGAACTCACAAATACTCGTCAACGTAAGAGTGAACCAGTTATCGACTTTATCAATCATTGGAGGAATGCAAGCGTCAACTATAAAGATAGGCTTAGTGAAACTTCTGGCATAGAGATGTGCATCCAAGGTATGCATTGGGTATTGAGCTACATCTTGCAAGGTATCAAGCCTAGCACATTTGAAGAACTTTCAACTTGTTCCCATGACATGGAATTGAGCATGGCCTCCGCCGAAAATGAAAGGCTACCCATATATGGATCTCGCAAAGGGAACGACAAGTAAGAAGTCAAAAAATGGAGCAAGTTTGTATCAAGATCTGAAAATAAAGAAGCTATGAATGTCAACACATCACCTGTGAAGTTCATGACGAAGGTGAGCAAGAAGAAGTGTATGAAATCCACTTCGTTTCAAGATAATACAAGTGGAAAGTTAACTCTAAAAGAATTTCAAGAGAAAGAGTATCCATTTTTGGATTCTGATGTGCCAGCTATTTTTGAAGAACTCCTCGAGTTAAATCTCATTGAGCTTCCGGAGATGAAGTGACCAAATGAAGCTGGAAAAACAAATGACCCAAATTACTGCAAATACCATTGACTTGTGAGCCACCCTCTGGAGAAGTCCTGTGTCTTCAAGGACAAAGTTATGGACTTGGTTTGCAAAAAGAAGATCGTGCTTGAAGATGAGAAAGCAAGCGCAAACCAAGTCTCTATCACCTTTGGCTCATTCAGTTCGAATGAATTATGTGGTTTTAAAGAAAGTAAAGATGAAGAATTACTGGAGAATGACAAAGCTGAAGTCAATCAACCTGATGATGATGAAGGTTGTATGTTGGTGACTCATCGTAGGCACCACAGAAGGAGCCCACGAAAAGAATCAGTGGAAACACCAACAAGAAAATGACGGTAAAAAGACCAAGGATATGGAATCCAGTAAAGCACTTAAAGGAAGAAAAAGTGGAGGTGCACCACCCTCAAAAGCCACGACATCCAGTGACCTTGGAGGAGTTTTTACCAATTTGGTTTCGCATGAAGATTTCCCATAGGGGTATTGATGCCTCATGTTTTCATACTGACAAAGGGAAAGTAAAGAGTGATGACCTACCATTGGCACCATCTTCGAAAAAGCTTATCGAGTCCACTCCTCAAGAAGTTGATTCTTGTGAGAAAAAAGTCATGTTCACAAATGACGATCTTCTACTAGGTGACACTCTTCATAACCGCCCATTGTACCTAGTTGGCTATATGTGTGATGAAAGGGTAAATCGAATTTTGGTTGATGGAGGATCCTCAGTGAACATTTTTCCAATTTGCACTGTGAAAGAACTTGGTATTCCCATGAACAAACTCTCATAAAGTCGTGTGATGATCCAAGGATTCAACCAAGGGGGCCAAAGAGCCATAGGCACGATCAGGATAGTAATCACCATTGAAGATATACAATCAGTGTGTCAATTTGTTTGCATTAAATTTGTGCAGAAAAATAAAACTGCAATCACAAACAACTATAAAGGAAAAGGATTTTATTGATAAATATTGCGGGTTACAACTTTGTTTATCCCTTGATTCTTCTGTCCTGATTATCTCCATGATTCAAGGGCCTTAGCAGCGTATTAATCGAACATGGGACTTTGAGCAAGACATTTTAACATGTCTTTAGTCTCTTAATGAATATTCCAAGAGTTTCATGAAATTTTGGAGATCTCTTATTTGATCTCTTCGTGCATATTTCGATTTTATGGAATTCCTGAGGTTGTCTTTGAAGGACATATGTAGCCTTATTCATAGGTATGAATTAGGGTTTGTGTGGAGTATCGCACCCCTTTTTCTTGCGGAATCAGGTTTCGACATCTGACAACTCTTTTAAGGAGGTATTAAAAGAGGAGAGTCGCCACCAAACGGTTTAAGGTGAGTTAGGGCACCTATTTGCGTATGACTCAGGTTTGACTAGTTTGCATCACCAGAAATCGGGTAAGGGCTCGAAATTACCTCGAAGAAAAGGTGTTAGGCACTCTTCGAGGTCCACAACTATTGGTCCCGGCCGAACTTGGATTATATGAATTAGTCAGATAAACAAAGATAGATAAAAGCGAGAAGTTTGGGAAATTTTATCATCAAAAAAATTTGAATAAATACAAACACTTGATTCAAAGATAAATAGGAATAAAATGGGGGGGTCCTATGTTTTTTTAGCCTAAAGTATCACCCCCCTGCAACATAAATAATACTTTGTAACTCCCTCCAGATGGGGTGTTACTCGTATTATTCAGAGGGCACAGACTATCATCTCCTGCTACCCGATTACTATCTTTAAGTCATTACCTAAAGCGCACTAGTTGATTCTAAATCCCGCCTTATGCGTGCACTACCCGCCTCATACTTATGGTCCATGAGGCATTGGACCTCTACTTTTGGTGGTTCTAGACTTGACTTAGGCTGCTCAGAAAATATCAAAACTAAGCGACAATTCAAAACAAATAGAACTGCAATTAAATACAGTTAAAAGCTCAAGTTAGCCTTCGCAATTAGACAACAAATGCATGAAAACAGATTTCTACGTTAGGCATTAGGCAGTTTCAGAATTAAGGGAGATTGAAGTCGTTAAGCTCTATAGACATGGTTTCTATATGATCTAATTCAGATGTGCATGCCCTTTCTAGACCTATGATTTCCAAATTACCAGTTTGTGAGTACCTAATGCTGCTAAGTTGCTTATTACAGATTACAAGTTGATAAAATCTATAGGCATGATCTCTAACTGGTTTACACAGTAAGGGACAACAAAAATTATTGGAAATGCTCAGACTTACTCATGCTTTCTAATAGTGGCATGGCTAAACAATAAACATCGTCTGAAGAATCCAGTATCAGTATTTTAGAGCGAGTAGTAATACCCTATAGGCATGATTTCTAAAGATTGGTGATTTGAATCGATCTTTATACATTTAGCCCTTATAGGAAGGATTTCTAGATGGACAGTATGATGCAAGATAGAATTAAATAGTTAAAATCATATAGGCATGGTATCTAATGAACATGGTACAGATTAAAGAGAAGTTATTAGCATTTATTTCCTATAGGTATGCTATCTAGCGACACATAGCAGTATACATGGGAATAGATAAAGCATTAATGCTTCGATAGTATACCAGTTACGTGAGTGTGTGATTCCCTTAATGACATGATCTCTAATAGTGCACAAAGAGACTTAAATGACACATATAGCATGTCGGATAGCAAATAGATCGCATAAATCATATACACATGCTTTTTACCCTTTTCATGCAAGTATTAGGATATACCCATTTCCCAATTTCACTAACACCCCAATCGTTATTACAGAATTATTACAGACCCACTAATGAATGTGATTACAAAAGTGGTACAAGTAATAACAGTAGGCCCAATGCAGGCCCAAAGAGATACTTAGCATTGCCAGGCCTTCAACCAAACTCTTTCTCCACCAATTAGAACACCCGGATTTCAACAGGGACTACATCCATCAACATAGCCTAGAAAGCACAGAAGAACTCAAATCAAACCAAAAAACCATAGGTTGACCATATGATCCAGGAACCAATCACTCAAACAAATCAATTTGCACATTTAATAGACAGAAGGGGGATTGAAATGAGTGTTAAAGATAACTCAGGTCTTAGTGGCAAAGAGAATGGCCAAGAACCTCAAGCCCTAGTGTGTCAGAGTTCACACGGGTCTCAAATAGACCCCGATCAGTGCTTATACTAGGGAGGTCAATAGAGAAAGCCTTAGTGGCCTTGGCTTTCAGCCGGCCAAGAGTTATAGGTTCAGATTAGTGTTAGTGACTAATGAGGGTGAAAAAATAGTGATCAAATGGTAGAGTTTGGAGAGGTGCATTTGCATTTTTAGAAACAAAAATTGTAGAGGTGATTATACAATGAACATACCAGCAAAGAGGATAAACAAAACTCAAAAAGACAGGTTGATATCATAAGTTCACACTTAGCACATTGGGGCAGAGAACATTTTGTAGGAAGAAGGGGGGTTATGCCCTTTGGGATCACAAACTATTATGAAAAGGTGCACTATGCCAAACGAGATAAAAATAAAGCACTAACTTAACAAATTCAAAGCCTAAGGGTCCAAATTACCAGAAGTGAAACAGAACAACTCACATCAATAAGGCAAAACAATGTCAACATTATAGGGAAACGCAAGTTAAGAAGCTATTCTAAAAGGTCCTAACTAATTTCTAGGGAGTACAGAATTGGACAAGCCAAAGACATACTGAGTGATGAAAATAATCCTAGGAGAAAGTCATAACTAGAGTAAAGGTCTTAACTTATATTAGGGCACATTATAGATACACTATAGAGACCCGGGACAAATCAGGAAACAAAATGATGGCATATAGCCAATGTAAACATTCAAAGTACCAACACATTAGGCTAAACGAACTTCAAATAGTCTAAACTATGCAAGTTAAGCATAACACGTCTTAAAACTGGTAGCTTAGGCATAAGCAAATGCTAAAGATGTTCATATCACAAAACACATTCGATGCCAGCATGGTTGCATACAAAGATAGTCTAGAAACACATTAGGTTATGAAATTTTAGAGGTATGAATATGCAAATTATGAACACTGGAGAATGAATATTTCAAAGGCTAAAGAACTCACCAGTTACTGATTGACAAATAGACAACAGGAAAGAACAGACTCTACAACACTCTGGACATCAACAAAGAGCAATATAACTCAGGACCTTAGTGCATTAAAGTTTCCAAGGTCTTAAAAGGAACCCAAGGCAGTGGTAGCACCAAGGAGAGTCAAAAAAAAGAATTCTGGTGGCCTTGGCTTTCAGCCGGCCAAGAGCCAAAGTATATAGAATGAGAAAATAACAAAGTGAAAGCCTTTAGCTTTACTGAAACTTAACGATTAAAGGTTTGTCCAAAAGGGAAATGGGGGAGGGGTTTATATAGTGGTAAAATCAACATAAGTAAGGAAATACAGTAAATCAAACATAAAAAGGGAAAGAAGAACACACACAAATCAATTTAGAATCGGATTAGAAGAAGAAATCGGGTAAACCCTAGTTTGACTAGCATCAGAAATTGGCCGAAGATCTTGGTGAATCCGAGCCTCATAGCCTTACTATGAACGTATAAGTACGAAATATCGTCCAAATCTTAGATAATAAGGTTGATTTTCTTTGGTTCAAAGACTGATACTTGCCAAAATTGGGCGAGTACTAAGTAACATCGTGTTTACATAAGTAATAACGGTATAATCCGGAAAAGGTAAGTAAATCATGGTAAGAATCCATGGACGAGCTAGATTCAGAGAAGGCTTGGGGTGGCGGCTAGGGTTTGCAAGGTGAGGGAGAAAGTTCGAGAGGATCTATAGGCGGCCGGTTTGGAAAATGGGTTAGGGTTTAGGGTTGTGAGTCTATAAGGATAGGTGGAAAATTATTACGAGTCGTTGATGATTTGAAATCAACAGCCAAGATCGAAAGTGGAGTGGGGCGGGTCGTTTAAAACGGGTCGCGACTGGGTTCACTAACGGGTTAGCTTGTTTGGGCTGCTGAGAGGGGGAGATGATGTGGGCTTAGGTGTTGGGCCATCTTGGTCCGAAAATTAGCTTAAAAACTTGGCCAGCTTTTTTAAAAAATAAAGAAAAAAATTGGTTAATGAAATAGCTAGATAGGTATTAAAAATATTATTTAAGAAAATAAGTACTTTAAAATAATAGTTGAAGGGTGTAAACGTGTAAAAAGTTTTTTTAACTCTAAATAAAATAATAATTGCAGTTAATTGCAAAGTGTAGGCTATTATTGCAAAAATATGTAATTAGCACAAAAATGCAAATGTAATTATAGAAAATGAAGTAAAATACTATAAAACATACATGTGGGTGTAAAATAATAAATTTGGATGATTAAGTCATCACAAAATAATTTCAAGGATAATTATTAGATATTTATATAATAAAAATGTACAAGAAATTAATTTTGAGCTTTAAAAATTATGAAAAATTATAGAAAATACTTGTATAGTTTTGTAAACTAAAGAAATGATGACCGATTTTGACCGAATGGGATGATTTGAAAAAATGGAGGTCGAACCCTGGTTTCTGAGTTGCCTACACATCCCTGGTGTTACAGGAATCAGGTCGTGTGTAAATCTGGATCCATAGGTGAACTGAACCGATGGAGTTGTTATAGGAATGGTCGTATGCTTTGGAAAGAGTTCTTTTGGGTAGGACAATATCGGATGAGTTTATACGAAGTCGTGACTATGAATCTGAGACCTTATGGATGTATCTCAAAACGAGTATCTTAACGGTTATCAAGTAAGAGCGGGTAAATGATGGTGGTTGGTTACGTTTGAAATAATTGCAGGATATGAACATTGAACGGAAACCGGAGCGAAGATTACTCTCATTAAGAGAATGGTTACCTCCTGGATTACCTGCAAAACGTAAACACAATGCATGCAAGTATATATGATATTATTGCGGGAATTTAAACATGATGCAAATTCCCTTTGGACCATGAAAGTTGTATTTGGACGATGAGGATGATGTCCGTAGACCATTACGTCCTGGGCCATGAATCGCGTGATAAAGGATTCGCAGGCCATGAAATGGTGTTCTCGGGCCATGAAAATGGTGCCTCTGAACCATGGCACCTTTGAATAATGATGTGCAGTATTAGGAGATCCTCAGGACATGGCATGGTGTCTCATGGCTATAAGGATGATGCCTTCGTACTATGACGCCTTTGAACAAAATGGTGATGTTTCAGCCCATGAAATGTAAAGATATAATGCTTGGTCATATGCAAAGCAAAACAAGACAGATCTTAGTCTTGCATAGGATTGGGGAAGTGCTTAGCCTCAGGAAAATAGAAAAAGTGCTAGGTTTCAAATAGCATAGCGGAGGTAGCATTTGGTATTATGCAAGGATAAGGCGATGCTTAGCCTCAGAAAATTGAAGAGGCAAGAAGAGGAGACGATGCTTAGTCTCGATACACGGAAAGGCCTAGCTTAGCTTTATGCAATTTAGGGAGGCAATTCTTAGCCCCATGCAAGAAGAGGAAACAGTGCTTAGTCCCATGCAAATAAAGGCAATGCTTAGCCTTATGAAATTAGCCTCATGCAAGAAGAGGATACAGTGCTTAGTCTCATGCAAAGAAAGGCAATGCTTAGCCTCATGCAAGAAGAAGAGACAGTGCTTAGTCTCATGCAAGGAAAGGAAATTCTTAGCCTTATGCAATTAGGGAGGCAATGCTTAGCCTTATGCAAGAAAAGGATATAATGCTTAGTCTCATGCAAAGAAAGGCAATGCTTAGCCTTATGCAATTAGGGAGGCAATGTTTAGCCTCGTACAAGAAGAGGAGACGGTGCTTAGTCTCATGCAAGGAAAGGCAATGCTTAGCCTTATGCAATTAGGGAGGCAATTCTTAGCCTCATGCAAAGAGAAGACAATGAGTGATAACATAGTATTTCTTAGCTGGAGACGTGTTTGCATTTGGCAGTTTGTCGTTGTGAAGATAATGATTTTTGATGTATGTGTGTATTTGAGAATATTCATTGTTCTTCATCCAAAGAAAAATTGTGGGTTTTGCGGGGAAGTTTGGTTCGTTCCTTCGCTCGCTTGCTTTGCTTTTGTTCCTGTCTCGAGATCCTGTTCGAGTTACCTTGGGTAGCGTCTGGCTGTTTATAAAAATAAAGTTTCAAAAAATGTGCGTGCATTTGATGAATGTAGTTAGTTAAAATATAGTAGCCTGCAATATCAAGTAATTTAGATGAACTAATGACGGTGACACTTTTAGAGACATTGCGACTTCCTTGCATTAGAATTTTTAGGGTCCTCCTAAAAGTTCTACCCCAGTTTAATAAGCAATTCTTTAATCGTTCTACATATGACAAAGTTGGCGGGACTGGCTTCGGAACTTTGAGGGTCCTCCTCAAATTTCTACCCCATTTTCTGACCAGGGTAAAAATTAAGATTTTATTGAGATGTGAGCGAACCCACAGGGATGCCTACATATCCCCTCTTAAACGGGAATCAAGTCAAGCGTAGTTCAATTACATCAGATGAAGAAATGTAAACAATCTAAACGTAGTATCACTTGACTGTGTTTGAATTGATAGGTTTTTTCCAAATTTCTCCATTCATTTCTGCAAGTATGAGTGCTCCTCCTGTTAGTACTCTGTGAACCATTTAGGGTCCCTGCCAATTAGGTGAATATTTCCCTTTGGCTTCATCTTGATGCGGGAAGATCCGTTTCAGCACCAGCTGCCCTGGTGTGAACTATCTAGGTCTGACCCTTTTGTTGAAAGCTCTGGACATTCTGTTCTGGTAAAGTTGACCATGGAATACCGCATTCATTATTTTCCCGTCAATGAGAGCCAATTGTTCGTAGCGACTTCGTATCTATTCTTCTTCACTGAGTTCAGCTTCTTGTATAATTCTTAAAGAAGGAATTTCGACTTCGGCGGGAATGACAGCTTCAGTACCGTAGACCAGCAAGTAGGGGGTTACTCCGGTTGATGTGCGAACTCTGGTACGATATCCCAATAAAGAAAATGGTAATTTATCGTGCCATTGTTTGTGATTATCTACCATCTTTCTCAATATTTTCTTGATGTTCTTATTGGCGGCCTCCACAGCTCCATTCATTTGAGGCATGTATGTTGTGGAATTCTTATGGTTGATCTTGAAGGTCAGACATAGATTTCATTAAGTCATTATTGAGATTGGCGACGTTGTCGGTGATGATGGATTCTGGCAACCCGAATAAACAATACGATCCCTGACAAAATTTGTGATGACTTTCTTAGTTACAGCTTTGTAAGATGCAGCTTCAACCCATTTTGTGAAGTAGTCTATGGCCGCCAGAATGAACTTTTGAAGAACTCGATCATGATAAGAATCATGATAAGGATAAGCTAGGTTAGTTAGATTGTATTGTATATTTAGAACTCTAACTCAATGTAATAGTTATACTTGAAGTAGAATTCTAAACCATTAGTAGTAGTAGTTATGTGACTTGTATAAATTCAGACTTTGTATAGTTTTGAACATATGAGAAAACACACGGTTCTTCAATATTCTTTACTCTCAACCTTGTGATTTTCTACATGGTATCAGAGCATACTGAAGCTACGCTGCTCACACGATCAAACATGGCCTTAACAACACCTTCAACCTCACTGTGTTTATCACCTGCTTCCCTGCACCATCTAATTGCTTCCTGCCCAGTTAAGTTGAAGCCAAAGAACTATTTGATCTGGAGGACACAAATACTCCAGTTAATTCAAGTAATAAAGGTGACAAATCTGATTAAGGAAGGGAAGCCAGACATAAGCACTTCATCCACTTCTGATGGTGCTAACAAGATTGTCGATAAAGGTGATGACAACACTGACTGGGAAGAGAAAGATGTGCTTCTGAGGGTTGGATTTCTGCCACAATGATTGAAGAAAGCATGTACCTCATAGTAGGATGTACAACTGCCAAAGAGATGTGGGAATGTCTAGAGTAAGCATACCTACAGGCAACCAAGGATAAGGAGTTCCAGCTTAAGCAACAACTGCAGAACATCAAGCTAGGAACCAAAAAGCTTGATGAATAATTGAAGGATTTCAAAGGCATATTGGATGGTCTCTCAGCCATACACAAGCTTGTTGATGAAGACAGCAAAGTGATCAACTTTGCTATAGAACTTGGTCTAAAGTAAAAAACTTTTAGGACTGTCATGCTGGGAAAGGCCCCATATCCTACACTGAATCAGTTTGTCAATGCCCTTAGAGGCTTTGACATGAGAGAAGATGAAGAAGAAGTGACTCAACAAAGCTACAGTATGGCTTTTGCTGCTCAAAGAGGGATAGGTCGTGGAAGCTACTCTAACAGAAGAGGAAACTCACACTTCTCCTCAAGAGGAAGAGGTTTCAGACCTGCAGGACAAGGCAACAATCAGACTAATTAACCTACTCAGAACAATGCTGCAAATTTAAGACAACAACAGGGCAAGGAAATTTCCAAATATGTGGAAGAAACAATCACACAGCCTTAAAATGCTTCTATAGGTGGGACTACTCCTACCAGTCTACAGAAGATCTGCCACAGGCTTTTTCTGCTATTAACCTGCAGAATACATAGGCTGAGGATGATGCTATATATATTGACTCTGGTGCAAGCAGCCACATAACCAATTCAACAGGTAATTTATCAAATCTTCAACCTTATAATGGTCCTGATAAGATAATAGTTGGAGATGGCTCAAAACTTGACATCACACATATTGGAAATACAACAAAATCTGGACTTAAAGTAGAAGAAATCCTTGTTGTTCCTAATATTAAGAAGAAACTATTGTCAGTTAGTAAACTTGCTAAGGACAATTCTTGTATACTTGAGTTTGATGAATCTGATTTTGTTGTAAAGGACAAAAGCTCAGGGAGACTTCTGGACAAGGGATCTAAGAAGAATGACCTATATGCACTGGAGGACAATAACTTTTATGCATTATCTGCATCAAAGAAGTGGAAGAATACAGACAATATTTGGCATGCTATATTAGGTCACCCTAGCTTAAAGTATTTAAAAATCCTTAGTAGTAACAAATGTATTGATGTCAAGTACTGGAACAAAGTCCCTATTGTCTGTGTTAGTTGTCAGTTAGGGAAAGGATGTAAGCTTCCATTTGAATTGAGAAATAATATTGAAAAAGAGCCTTTGCTTAAAATTCGTTGTGATCTTTGGGGTCCAGCTCCTGTTGAATCATCTCAGAACATGAGATACTATGTAGTGTTTGTTGATGACTGTACAAGATATACTTGGCTCTATCCACTAAGAAGGAATCTGAATTCTATGATACTTTTCTTAAGTTCCAAAGATGGTTGAGAAACAATTCACTAAGACTATTAAGGTTTTTCAGTGTGATGGGGGTGGTGAATTTAACAGTACTGCTTTTTTTGAACATCTAGATAATTGTGGTATTATCAGACATATATCATGGCCTCACACACCTGAGCAAAATGGAGTCTCTGAGAGAAAAAACAGACATATAGTAGAAGCTGGTCTGACCTTGTTGTTTCATGCAGAGTTACCATAGTTTCTTTGGGTAGAAGCCTTCTTGACGGCTGTATTCTTAATTAACAGAATGCCTTCATCAGTGTTACACATGGTGACTCCATTCTTTAAGCTCTTTGGAGAGCATCCGGATTAAAGTAGTTTAAAGGTGTTTGGTTGCAGATGTTTTGCCTACTTAAAAGGTAAAACAAAATTCTCCCCTAAGACCTATCCTTGTGTGTTTATTGGATACAGTAGCCTTCACAAAGGATACAGATGCTATAATCCATCTACCAGAAGAGTGCTTGTCTCCAGACATGTGGTCTTTGATGAGAACACATTTCCTTATGTTCAGCCAAATGCATCACTAGACAGTTCTAGTGATTCTACTCACATTGCTACATTCTATGAGTTTTTCTCCAGGTTTCAGAATACCTCAAGACCAGATGTGCACTCCTCTAGTTCAGGGTAAATGTCGAATGGACCATCATTACTTGGTGTAGGTGATGTTAATGCACCATTACCTAGTGATCAGCTCACTATTGAAGATCCAGTTGATGCTGAACCTGCACCTAATGCTGATCACATTGATGTTGAGCCTGCCCCTTATGCTGATCACAATGATGTTGTTGATCACACTGTTGAGCCAGATGAATCCCCTTTAGCAGCAGTTCCTACAGGAACAGATGATCTCATGACCTCTGAGAGTGAAGAATCAAACAGTTCAGTTCAAGACAATGCACCTCCTAACTCTAATAATTTTTCAGTTTGTGATCCACAGGGATCAACTTGAACTTGACTTGCCTCATTGATTTAATATTGGAACTAATCAGAATACACAAGCTATACCAATACAAGCTACACCAACTGATGATGTCGAACCAGCAGAGCACACATTAAATGCACAAAGCCATCACATGGTAACACGACAAAAATCAAAATACATGCCAGTAAGACACATGTGTTTGGTGGCAGCTAAGGAGACACAGACTATAAATGAGGCATTTAGATCACCGAAATGGTTTGCAGGAATGCAAGAGGAGATAGATGCACTGAATCAAAACAAGACTTGGATATTGGTGCCTAAGTCACCTGATATGAATATAGTTGGCTCTAGGTGGGTGTTTAGAACCAAGTTGAAGGCTGATGGATCTATTGACAGGTACAAGGCAAGACCAGTTTCCAAAGGGTATTCACATCTTGAAGGAGTGGATTTTGAAGTAACCTTCAGCCCAATTGTTAAAGCAACAACTATAAGAGTAGTCTTTTCTGTAGCTGTGAGTCTCCACTGGTGTATTAGGCAACTAGATGTAAATAATGCCTTCCTACATGGTTATCTACAGGAGGAGGTGTCCATGAGCCAGCCACCAGGTTTTAAAGATTCTAGACATCCTGACAGTGTGTGTCTTCTAAAGAAAGCAATGGATGGCCTTAAGCAGGCACCTAGAGCCTGGTTTGACAGGTTTAGTTTGCATTTGATTCATCTTGGTTTTAAGTGCAGCAAAGCAGACTCATCACTCTTTATGATGCATTTCAAAAGAGGCACAGTTCTGCTCCTACTGTATGTTGATGATATCATTGTCATTGGGATTCAAACTGCACTAATTTTAGAAATCATTGATGAACTAGGTAAGTAATTTTCTATGAAGGACCTTGGACCTTTACACTTCTTCTTAGGGATTGAGGTCACCTACTTTACTGGAGTCATTCATCTGAATCAGAGTAAGTATGTTGCAGAGTTACTGGTCAAAACTGGCATAACACTTGCTAAGCCAATAAGCACACCTTTGGCACAGAAGCATGGTCTACAAGAAGTTGTAGATGATCCAGTTGATGCCTCACTATACAGAAGCATTGTTGGTAGTTTGCAGTATTTGGCACTCACAAGGCTAGATATAGCTCATGCAGTGAACTTAGCAAGCCAATTCATGCAAAGCCCAAACAACACTCATTACCAAGTTGTAAAGAGAATACTTAGGTATGTGAAGGGCACAACTAAGTATGGTCTGAGAATTCTGTCTCAGTCACCATTCAGGCTATATGGTTTCTCTGATGCAGACTGGGGAGGGTGTCCTATGACTAGGAGATCAACTACATGCTACAATGTCTACCTAGGAGCTAACGTTATATCTTGGACATCCAAAAAGCAACACATAGTGGCAAGGTCTAGTGCAGAAGCTGAGTATAGAGCACTTGCCTCTACAACAGCTGAAATGACATTGATAACCTACATTCTCAATGACATTGGGGTTCGTTTAAAAACTGCACCAACTCTGTTATGTGATAACTTAAGTGCACTATATATGACAGTCAATCCAGTAATGTATGCCAGAACAAAGCATGTTGAGATGGACTATCATTTTCTTAGAGAAAAGGTTGTTAGTGGTCAGCTAGTCACAAGGTTTGTTAGATCAAAATACCAGCTCGCTGACATTCATACTAAGGCATTGACTGAGTAGATGTTTGCAGGATTTCGAAGCAAGCTAGGAGTGGTAACTACACCCCTCACTAGCTTGAGGGGAAGTGTTGAAGAACTCGATCATGATAAGAATCATGATAAGGATAAGCTAGCTTAGTTAGATTGTATTGTAGTTTTAGAATTCTAACTCAATGTAATAGTTATACTTGAAGTAGAACTCTAAACCATTAGTAGTAGTAGTTATGTGATTTGTATAAATTCAGACTTTGTATAGTTTTGAACATATGAGAAAACACACGGTTCTTCAATATTCTTTCCTCTCAACCTTATGATTTTCTACATGAACCTCTGCACATTCGAAGCGGCGGGTTCGATTGGACCGATGACATCCATCCCCTAAGCGAAAAAAGGCCAACGTGCACTTGTTGAATTGAGTTCATTTGGTGGCACTCGTATCATATCCGCATGTACTTGGCATTGATGACACTTTTGGGCATACCTGAAGTAGTCTATTTCCATAGTCATCCAAAAATATCCTGCTCTTAATATCTTCTTAGCTAAAACAAAATCGTTCATGTGTGGTTCGCAAGTTCTGGCATGTATATCTTCAAGCATTTTGGAGGCTTCCTTGGCGTCAACAAACTGTAATAATCCCAGATCTGGAGTCTTTCTGTACAGAATTCCTCCACTTTGAAAGAAATGGTTGGAAAATCTTCGGAGTGTGCGTTTCTGAGTATGATTTTCATGATCCGGGTACTCTCATTTGCCAAGTATTCTTTGATGTCATGGAACCATGGATTCCCATCCGTTTCTTCTTCAACGTGAGCGCAGTAAGATGGCTGATTGTGGATCCCTGCTGGAATAGGGTCGATGAAATTCTTGTCCGGGTGTTGTATCATGGAAGATAGAGTGGACAATGCATCTGCGAACTCATTTTGGATTCTCGGAACATGTTTGAACTCTATCTTGGTGAATCTCTTCATCAACTCTTGCTCATAGTATAGATACGGTAATATTTTGGTATTCTTTGTAGCCCACTTCCGTAAAACCTGATGTACCAAAAAGTCTGAATCACCAATTACCAGCAATTCTTAAATGTTCATGTCAATGGCCAAATTGATCCCCAAGATGCAAGCCTCATATTCCGCCATATTGTTGGTACACGAAAATCCGAGTTTTGCGGATATTGGATAGTGTTGAACCGTCTCTAATACCAAAATGGCTCCAACACCCACTCCTTTGAAATTTGCATCCCCATCGAAGAACATACTCCAACCATCGTAGGTTTCGGCGATATCTTCCCCTACAAATGATACTTCTTCATCGGGAAAATACGTTTTCAGTGGTTCGTATTCTCCTCCAACAGGATTTTCTGCCAAATGATCCGCTAATGCATGTCCCTTGACCACCTTCTGAGTTACATAGACGATGTCAAGTTCACTCAATAGTATCTGCCATTTTTTCAACTTCCCCGTGGGCATGGGTTTTTAGAAAATGTATTTTAGAGGATCCATCCTTGATATGAGATATGTGGTGTAGGCACAGAAGTAGTGCCTCAACTTTTGAGCTATCCATGTCAGAGCACAGCAGGTGTGTTCCAGCAAAGAATACTGTGCTTCATAAGGTGTGAACTTCTTACTCAAATAGTATATGGCCTTCTCTTTTCTTCATGTCTCATCGTGTTGTCCCAAGACACAACTGAAAGCCCCATCTAGCACGGACAAATAGAGTAGCAAAGGTCTCTCAGGTTCCGGCAGGACCAGGATTGATGGTGTGGACAAATATTCCTTGATTTTGTCAAAGGCTTTCTGACATTCTTCAGTCCAACTTGTTGCGGCATCCTTCTTCAACATTTTGAAAATTGGCTCACATATCACAGTTGATTGCGTTATGAAAGGTATGATGTAGTTGAGACGCCCTAAGAAGCTCATCAAGTCTTTCTTGTTCTTTGGAGGCGGAAAATCTTGGATAACCTTGACCTTTGACGGGTCTAGCTCAATTCCTCGGCGACTGACGATGAATCCTAACAACTTTCCAGCAGGGAGACCAAAAGCACATTTTGCGGGGTTCAGTTTCAAATTATACCTTCGAAGCTGATCAAATAACCTCCTCAGGTATGCTATGTGATTTTTACCCTTCTTGGATTTTATGATGACATCATCCAGGTATATTTCTATCTCCTTGTGTATCATGTCATGGGAAATGGTTGACATGGCCCTCATATAAGTGGCTCCGGCATTCTTCAGGCCAAACGGCATCATTTTGTAGCAGTATACTCCCCACAGCGTAATAAAGGTTGTCTTCTCAACATCTTTTTCATCCATCCAGATCTGATGATATCCCGCAAAGCAGTCCACAAAAGACTAGAGTTCGTGCTTGGCACAGTTGTCGATCAGTATGTGTATGTTGGGCAACGGGAAATCATATTTGGGGCTCGCTCTATTTAAATCCCGATAGTCGACACATACCTTGACTTTCCCATCCTTCTTCAGAACTGGCACAATATTAGCCAACCAGGTTGGATATTCAACCTCTCTAAGAACCTTAGCTTTGATCTACTTGGTGACCTCATCTTTAATTTTCAGACTCATATCGGGCTTGAACTTTTTGAGCTTCTACTTTACAGGCGGACACATAGGTTTGGTAGGTAGTTTATGAGCCACTATAGATGTGCTCAAACCAGTCATATCATCATAAGACTATGCGAAAATATCTTCATATTCCTTCAAGAAACGGATGTACTCTTTTTTTCTGATTGTGACAGGTATCGCTTACACGAGTTTCCTTGACTATTTCGGAATCTTCCAAATTGATTATCTCGGTCTCATCCAAATTGGACTTAGTCCTGTTCTCAAATTTTCTACTTCTCTGACAATTTCCTCAGGTACTATATCTTCTTCTTCTATTTCCTCTGAATCACTATCCTTATGTTGTGTTGTCTCATTACATGTCACAGTTGTAGGTTCATCAGGATAAGTAATGATAACGTTGTAGAGAGAAAATGTAAAGGATAATAATAAATACTAAAATAAAAAACCATTGATAAATATTAAAACGTCAATCAAACGCAGTTTAATGATCCTAACAACTTTTTTCAAAACAAAATGGTTAAAACAATATACTGAAGAATGTCTTAAATGCCCATAAATTGTTTTCAAAATAAAGGATGCTAATGGTCAGGCTACCCAGAAACTCGGCGGGCCCTTGATGGTGTAGTATTCCAATTTTTTAGAACAACTCCCTTCTCCACTATCTGGATGATGAGGCCTTCCTCCTCCTCCTCCTCCTCCTCCTCAACTATTGCACTGCAGTCCATATCTTCATCTTCCAAGAACATATTCCTTATGCCAGCTAGAACTTCATCTTCTTCAGATCCCACATCATGTCGACTTAATAAAATGACCAGCTCAAATGTGGCACCAGCTTCTCAATAGGGTAATAAGGACCACGCCATGGCGGCGACCAATCGTTATACTCCAGCCAGGTGTACTTATATCCAAGCCCAAAGGTTTTTTCATGACGCTTTAGCTGTATTGGTTTAGTGATACCATGGAGATTCTTAGCGAGACCCTTACCAGGTTCGTACCATATCCATGCCAGTATACTTTCTATCTTTCTACTCCATCATTTGTCTTTCTCCATTGCATTGACACGCTTGATGCGATGGTATGTTTCTCCACCCAACTTCCTTCTATTCTCAACAATCGGAACAGTTTGATTGGTGCAAATAGGATTACTTCCGTCCTCATGAATGATTACTTCCTGATGATTCCATTAAAACTCCACGTCCTGGTGTAGAGTAGAGGTTATGGCCCCAGCATCATGTATCCAAGGTCTTCAACAACAGATTGTATATGGCGGATATATCTAACACTTGAAATTCAACATCAAACCAGTTCGGTCCCATCTGTAAACAGAGGTTGGTCTCCCTAATTGTGGCCCTTTGGGGCCTATCGAATACTTTCACGTCCATACTCCCTACTCGTATCTCATTCAAACCCTTACCCAACCTCTTCAAAGTGGTTAATGGACAGATGTTGAGGCTTCAACCCTCATCTATCAGGAACCTAGCAATGAATTTGTCCTCACACTGTACTGTGATATGCAATGCCCTGTTGCGACTCAATCCTTCCGGCGGCAATTCATCTTTGTGAAAAGTGATCTTATGGTTTTCCAATACCTATACTACCATATTGGCCATCTCCCCACTGGTAATGTTATTGGGTACATAGTCTTCATTCAACACTTTCATCAATGCATTCCTATGCGCCTCGGAGTTCTGCAGCAGTGATAGAATGGATATTTGAGCAGGGGTTTTGTTCAGATGGTCAACCACATATATTCTCTCGCTTGCACCTTTCTCCAAATATTGCTTGGGCCAGTCTTAATGACAGGCGGCCTAGAAGTGGCTTCTTTACTTGTTCCTCCAAAATGTTCGGGCGTATAAATCATACTAGTTCTGATCATGCCTTGTGCTGCACCTTTTTCCTCCATTTTTGCTTTTCCTTTCCTTCTCGCTTCGGTAGCATAGTCCCGGGGTATGGAATTGGACTTAAAGGACGGTGTGGGTGATACTGATACGGTGAAGGGTGTTGTCACTTCAACCTCAAACAGAGTCGGGTGCGGCTGAGGGTGTTGTCACTTCGACCTCAAATGGAGTTAGTGTGGCTATCTCGACCTCGATCGGAGCTTGTATATGTACCACGATGGGTGTGAGAGTGACTAGAGGTATTTTAGTCCAATTGACCCTTCTGGATCCCATTCTTCATTAGTTTCTATCACATTTACCCCCTCGCCCATATGATCCGGGAGGGGATTGTTACGGACATTAGGTGCAGCCTCTTTTGCTTGTATAACTTTGGTGTCAATCAACGTATGGATCTTATCCTTCAAAGTGTGACATTCATCAATACTATGACTCTTCATGCCTGAGTAGTAGGAACATGTCTTGTTTGGATTAATCCACTGAGAGGAATTCTCCATAGCAACAGTGGGAATGTGAGTGACATAATCGACAGCCTTCAGTCTCTCGTACAATTAGTCGATGGGTTCGGCAAATTGGGGTGTATTGTCTGGGCGGTCTGCGGTCAAAATTTGTTCTAGGTTTTTGGTAGTTTTGGTGGGCTGGTGGTGAGTGGTAGTATGTTGGCTGGGTGTTATAGGTATGGTAAGTGACGGCGGGTTGTTGGTATTTGGGAGGTGAAGGATGATATGTGGGTGGGGTTGTTTGGTATGTGAGAGGAGACTTTAGACCTTGGGCCACCATCACTGCCCCTACTTCCTTCTTTTTAGAAAGACCACCTGACTGCAAGGCTTGTTTGTAGCCTGGAGTGCTTCAAAATTTGTCATTATTCTGCTCTAAATCCCCTTTTCTGTTCTTTCTCCCAATTTAATGATGTCAAAAAATTTATGGTTTTCAATAACCATCAGTCTCTCGTAGTACTGCGGATCCTGAGCTCGGACAAAGAACTTATTCATCTGTTCTTCTTCCAGTGTTGGCCTTACTTTCGAAGCTTCAGACCTCCACCGAGTAGCATACGCGAAAAGTTTCTGTTGTATTTTTCTTAAGATTCTGAATGTAGAAAACATCTGGCACGTTTTCCGTATTAAATATGAGCTGATCCATAAAATCTGACGTCTTGCTCACCCAATTAACCCATTTATTCGGGTTTTGACTGATGTACCAAGACAGGGCATCTCCAGTGAGGCTCCTCATGAACAGCTCCATGTGGATTCTTTCATCCTTGTCAACCCCTATGAGTTTGTCACAATATGTTCTCAAATGTACCTTCAGATCACCTGTCCCGTCAAACATTTCGAACTTAGGAGGTTTGTAACCCTCTGGCAGTTCTACATTCGGCTGAATACACAAATCCTCATAATTCAAACCCTCAATGCCTTTACCACCTTCAGCACATTGGACTCAGCCAGTAAGTTTCTTGAGTTCTTCCGCCATGTTCTTGATGATCAGGTCCTTCTCGGCAGACTCTGGTGTGTACAGGGTTTGTTGTGAAGTGTGGGGTAAGGTTTCCACGTATATAGGGTTACTTTGATGAACTCCATGAATTTGCGTGTAGTGGTGGTCGTTGGTTGAGTTTTAGGGATCAGGGGTAGGTTGTGGTGCATTTTGATGAGTGTGATAGGTGATGGTTTGTGGATACTGGGTTGGATGGTGATGATGTTGTGGAGGGGTTGGTACTGGGGGAGGATTAGGATTTTGAGGAGGTGTGGCATACTGATGAGGTGTGGGAGGATTTTGCGGGTGTTGTTTTTGTGTGTTCTGGGGAGGTGCTGGGTTTTGGGCGTTTTGTTGGTTGATGTCAGGGACGTTCAGGGTGAGGCAAAGGTTTGACAAGTTTCGGACCTGCTCGAGTTCCTCTTGTAACTCCAGTATTTTCTAATCCAACCGTAAGACCAACTCGTTTTGTGTCGGAGTACTCCGACTACCTGAAGTTTCGACATTCTTTGTGTGAGTAGCGTTGTCTTTTCTGATACTGCTCATATCATCCATTTTAGCTTTTCCTTTGTTTTTGGGATCACTTGGAGGAGGAGGAGGAGGAGGAGGAGGACCTCTGGATCTAGTATGATATGCTGATGATGCCAGTATGCACGAACCAACCTTAGGGAATGGGAATAAACAAAAGAAAATAAAACAAAAGGTAAACAAGTAAGTAGGGAGTATTATAAGGATGTTTGCGGTATTTAAACACGTATTGCGGAATTATAAATTCGCGTCCTAATTTTGTGGACCTCATTGTGCCCGAGGTAGGCCTAAGCGACATATAGATTTGGAGAAAATTGATGCCAATAACTGCGTCATTTCATTAATGTGAAAAATGGACCAAATCTCTACTAAAACGACAATAATGAGAAGAAGTTACTAATGGAATTTGCCTTATTACAATCAAAGTCTAAAACAAGTCTAGAAAGCAATAAAACAGTGTTCCTAATCTATTTGGTCCCAGAGGGACCCTCTCCATGCTTGGCCTTCTTGGCTCCATCAATCAGGCTCCCCAGGTCGCGCATGTCCAACAGCAGATAAGCCCTTGCTAGATGCCCTCCTTCGTTGCCCTCTGCATTCTGACAGTTCGAGATTCGTTTCCTAATCTTTCCCTCAAGATCCATCAACCCCTGCTCCAAATATTCCAACCTATTGGTTGATTTAGTAGTGATTCTTTTCCACTCGTTGATTACTTCCATGTTCACTTTATGTTGTTCCAAATGCCTGGCTTCAGACTCGAAAACCCTTTCGCGCAACATCCTATATTTGACTTGTGCTTCAGCAGCGTCGTCAATAACCCTATTTTTCAGACTGATCCCTAGCTTGACATCCCCCGATGTATCATCTACCAACCATGATGGATAGAAGTACACATGGACAGCATGTTACCGATCTGGCTCGATGATATCTTTCTCCACAATGATCTTTTGATTCCACATATGTTGTGCCTCGAACTTGAATGGAACGGTGTTCTCCTTGAAGTTTGCTTTGTACTGGACCATGTTGGAAACCCGAGGTATAACATGTTTTCTCCCAGTTTGCCTCATTACCCTTATAAGAGCATAAGGATAGATTCCTCTTAACCCGATCAGTACTAGATGAGTGGTCTCTCTTGACCTGATGATGAACTCGCTACTAGGGAACCATTCGAAATCCAATGCACCTTTTCATCAGTCAAATTGCTGAAGAAACGTACCCAACTTACAGCATTTCCTGGTTGCGCAAACCTATTTGGGATAAAAGTCATTCTTTTCGGATGATGATAGTCTATGTGGTCATTCCATGGTCGTTTTAGGAGTTCTTGACTGTATTCACCTCTTTGAAAGTGTTCTAATAACCATACCTGCAGCAACATATTGCAACCTTCGAAGTGCTCATACCCCTTTTTGCAGCGATCTAGGGCCCGGTACATCTCAACTAAGATCATAGGGATGATGGTGTAGATCTGCCCCTCAATTCCCTCCATTAAAGTCCTAGAGACCATAGCTAGGCGAGTGTGGATCCTTTCCCCTTTCATTGGAAATATCAGCATCCTTTTCCGGTAGTACGAATCGCTACACTTTTCCTCTTTCTATATGATAATATGCATCTTGGTTGTTGCGCTTAACATGTGTCCAGTCCAGCGGGAACACGCAGCGCAAACGAATTTGAGCTGCTATACCAAATCCCCCACTTACGAAGACCCAGCGGTGTGTCCAACCCAAGGAAGTAATGGCAAGCTCATCATGGTGAAGGCGATATGACTTGTTTTTCTCATAACATTCATAAAGGAATTCAAACGGTATGTATGACTTCTTCAGATATTGTAACCCATCATTTTTCTTAAAACCCATCATTTTCAGGAAACCTCGGGGAGTGCAGTTTTCCGGTAACAATAAACTGGGACTATCCCACGGAAGTCGTGCAAAGCCTCCTATTTCCTCTAAAATAGGGGTCATTTCTATGTCGCCAAAATGGAAGAC
This sequence comes from Nicotiana knightiana, assembly GCA_005239525.1. Classification (NCBI taxonomy): domain Eukaryota; kingdom Viridiplantae; phylum Streptophyta; class Magnoliopsida; order Solanales; family Solanaceae; genus Nicotiana; species Nicotiana knightiana. Next base: position 30,279 of record ML381780.1, read on the forward strand.
AGCTCTCCTCTCATCCCAAAACATAGTGTATGCCTCAATCAATGCATTATTTGGTTGAATGTCTAATAAGGAGGGTAGATTCTCGAGGACTCTTTTTACATGGTTTTATCACTAGAATGGAGGTTTTTCCACCAATCAAGCAGCAAAGGTGGGATGTTTTGAACAATGTCGAACCTGGGGACTTCGTGCCTCATTTCTGCAAAACAAATAGAGTTATCCCTTTCCCCCTTAGGATTTGACTATTTACATATTAATGATCAGCATACTGGCATGTTTTCTCCAAATAATGCACATATCGTGATGGTGTCCATTGGGTTTATGGAAATCCCGGCGGACTTTGGACAATGCTTGCCTTAGCGAGTTATCACGCAGACAGCATTCTAACCCATACTAGTTTTGGACATGATGCATGCACAGTTGACATTAGAGTGGGGTTTCTAGAAGAGTCTATACATATACCCTCAAACAGACAACTTGAAAGGGAAAGGCACGGAACCGCCGACTGCACCGATGATTGACTAGTTTTACCGCAAATATGCCTTTCCAAATTTAAAGGGTGATTTCGGAAGAGCGCGGACACTCATCAAGTGCCACTATGGTATTAATTGGGAATGAGTGGAATATGATGTGGACCATGCTTTATATAAATATAAACAACACGTTGTCAAATATTTTGCATGATGAAAACAATAAAATGCAGTATTAAAGTGAAATATAAAGACATAAAAAGAAAGAAAAATAAGAAAAAGTTAGTTCGTGCAATATGGGAATTGTAATAAAGTAAGCGAGGGAGTAAGGGTGGCGAGAGACATGATGTAGCAATTTTAAAGATGACTTGGAGCAAATAAGTACGACTAGAAAAAGGAATACGCATGTTATAGCCAATTTGAGCAAAGAAGGGAAGGGATTTGCATATTAGTATGAATTCAAATAAAGGGAGAATAGGGGAAGGGTGTGCATGCAACAATAAAAGGGAAACAGGAGCAGGATATTCATGTAGCAGAAAAATAAAAATAAAAGGAAGCACGTTTATCATAGAAGGCTAATTCATATAAACCAAATTTGCTATGGTAAGAGCCCAAATATCCCCAGAAGAGTCGCCATGATGTCGTGCCCTTTTTTCTCGCGAATCGGGTTTCGACATGTGACAACTCTTTTAAAAAGGTATTAAAAGAGGAGAGTCTCCACCTAACGGTTTAAGGTGCGTTAGGGAACCTATTTGCATATGACTCAGGTTTGACTAGTTTGCATCACCAAAAATTGGGTAAGGGCTCGAAATTACCTCGAAGAGAATGTGTTAGGCACTCTACGAGGTCCACAACTGTGGGTCCCGACCGAACTTGGATTATATGAATTAATCATATAAACAAAGACAGAGAAAAGCAAGAAGTTTGGGAAATTTTATTATCAAAAGACTTTGAATAAATACAAACACTTGATTCGTAGATAAATAGGAATAATGTGGGGGGTCCTAAGTTTTTTTAGCCTAAAGGATCACCCCGTGCAACATAAATAATACTTCGTAACTCCCTCAAGATGGGGTGTTACTCGTATTATTCAGTGGGCACAGACTATCATCTCCTGCTACCCGATTACTATCTTTAAGTCATTACCTAAAGCGCACTAGTTGATTCTAAGTCGTGCCTTATGCATGCACTACCCGTCCCATAACTATGGTCTAGGAGACATTGAACCTCTACTTTTGGTGGTTCGACTTGACTTAGGTTGCTTAGAAAATTTCAAAACTAAGCGACAATTCAAAAAAAATAGGACTGCAATTAAATACAGTTAAAGGCTCAAGTTAGCCTCCGCAATTAGACAACAAATGAACGCAAACATATTTCTACGCTAGGCATTAGGCAGTTTCAGAATTGAGGGAGATTGAATTCGTTAAGCTCTATAGACATAGTTTCTATATGATCTGATTCAGATGTGCATGCCCTTTCTAGACCTATGATTTCTAAATTACCAGTTTGTGAGTACCTGATGCTGCTAAGGTTCTTATTACAGATTACAAGTTAATAAAATCTATAGGCACGATCTCTAAGTGGTTTACACAGTAAGGGACGGTAAAAATTATTGGAAATGCTCAAACTTACTCATGCTTTCTAATAGTGGCGTGGATAAACAATAAAGATCGTCTTAAGAATCCAGTATCAGTATTTTAGAGCGAGTAGTAATATCTTATAGGCATGATTTCTAAAAATTAGCGATTTGTACCGATTTTTATACATTTAGACCCTATAGGCAGGCTTTCCAGATGGACAGTATGATGCAATAGCGAATTAAATAGTTAAAATCCTATAGGCATGGTATCTATTGAACATGGTGCAGATTAAAGAGCAGTTATTAGCATTTATTTCCTATAGGCATGCTATCTAGCGACACATAGCAGTACACATGAGAATAGATAAAGCACTGATGCTTCGATAGTATACCAGTTACGTGAGTGTGTGATTCCCCTAATGACATGATCTCTAATAGTGCACAAAGAGACTTAAAAGACACATATAGCAGGTCGGATAGCAAATAGCTCACATAAATCCTATAGACATGCTTTCTACCCTTTTTATGCAAATATTAGGATATACGCATTTCCCAATTTCACTAATACCCCAATCCTTATTACAGAATTATTACAGACTCAATAATGAATGTGATTACAAAAGTGGTACAAGTAATAACAGTAGGCCCAAGGTAGGCCCAAAGAGCTACTCAGCATTGCCAGGCCTTCAACCAAACTCTTTCTCCACCAATTAGCACACCCGGATTTCAACAGGGACTACATCCATCAACATAGACCAAAAATCAAAAGAGAACTCAAACCAAACCAAACAGCCATAGGTTGACCATATGATCCAGGAACCAATCACTCAAAAAAATCAATTTGCACATTCAATAGACAGAAGGGGGACAGAACTAAGTGTTAAAGATAACTCAGGTCTTAGTGTAAAAGAGAATGGACAAGAACCTCAAGCCCTAGTGTGTCAAAGTTCACAAGGGTCTCAAATAGACCCCGAGCAGTCCTCACACTAGGGAGGTCAATAGAGAAAGCCTTAGTGGCTTTGGATTTCAGCCGGCCAAGAGTTATAGGTTCAGAGTAGTGTAAGTGACCAATGAGGGGTGGAAAATAGTGATCAAATGGTAGAGTTTGGAGAGGTGTATTTGCATTTTTACAAACAGATATTGCATAGGGAAACACAAGTTAGACATTCTAAATTACCAGAAGTTAAACAGAACAACTCACATCAATAAGGCAAAACAGTGTCAAACATTATAGGGAAACACAAGTTAAGAAGCTATTCTAAAAGGTCCTAACTAATTGCTAGGGAGCACAGAATTGGACAAGCTAAAGACATACTGAGTGATGAAAATAATCCTAGGAGCAAGTCATAATTAGAGTAAAGGTCTTAACATAGATTAGGGCACATTATAGATACACTATAGAGACCTAGGAGAAAGCAGGAAACAAATTGATGCCATATAGACAATGTAAACATTCAAAGTACCAACACATTAGGCTAAGCGAACTTCAAATAGTCTAAATTGTTCACGTTAAGCATAAACGCATCTCAAAACTAGCAGTTTAGGCATAAGAAAATGAGGTTCAGATCACAAAACACATTCTATGCCAACAAGGTTGCATACAGAGATAGTCTAGAAACACATTAGGTTATGAAATTTTGGAGGTATGAATATGCAATTTATGAACACAGGAGAATGAATATTGCAAAAGCTAAAGAACTCACCAGTTACTGATTTTCAAATAGATAAACAGGAAAGAACAGACTCCACAACACTCTGGAAATCAACAAAGAGTAGTATAACTCAGGACCTTAGTGCGTCAAAGTTCCCAAGGGCTTCAAAGGAATCCAGGGCAGTGCTCGCACTAAGGAGAGTCAAAAAATAGAATTCCGGTGGCCTTGGCTTTCAGCCGGCCAAGAGCCGAAGTATAGAGAATGATAAAATAACAAAGTGAAAGCCTTTAGTTTTAGTGAAACTTAACGATTAAAGGTATGTCCAAAAAGAAAATGGAGAAGAGGTTTATATAGTGGTAAAATCAACATAAGTAAGGAAATACAGTAAATCAAACATAAAAAGAAAAGAAGAACACATACAAATCAATTTAGAATCGGATTAGGAGAAGAAACCTGGTAAACCCTAGTTTGACTAGGATCAAAAATTGGCCGGAGATCTTGGTGGATCTGAGCCTCATAGCCTTGCTATGAACGTATAAGGACGAAATATCGTCCAAATCTTGAAGAATAAGGCTGATTTCCTTTGGTTCAAAGACTGATACTTGCCAAAATTGGGCTAGTACTAAGTAACACCGTGTTTACATAAGTACTAAGCGTATAATCCGGAAAAGGTAAGTAAATCATGGTAAGAATCCGTGGACGAGCTAGATTCAGAGAAGGCTTGGGGTGGCGGCTAGGGTTTGTGAGGTGATGGAGAAGGTTCGAAAGGATCTAGAGGCGGCCGGTTTGGAAAATAGGTTAGGGTTTAGAGTTGTGAGGTTATAAGGAGAGGTAGGGAATTATTATGGGTCGTTGATCATTTGAGATCAACGGCCAAGATCGAAAGGGGAATGGGGCGGGTCGTTTAAAACGGGTCACGACCGGGTTCATTAAAAGGTTAGCTGGTTTGGGCTGTTGAGAGGTGGAGATGATGTGGGCTTAGGTGTTGGGCCATCGTGGTCCGAAAATTAGCTTAAAAACTTGGCCAGCTTTTTAACAAAAATAAAGAAATTAAGAAAAAAAATTGGTTAATAAAATAGCTAGATAGGTATTAACAATATTATTTAAGCAAATAAGTACTTTAAAATAATAACTGAAAGGTGTAAACATGTAAAAATTTATTTTAACTCTAAATAAAATAATAAATGCAGTTAATTGCAAAGTGTAGGCTATTATTACAAAAATATGTAATTAGCATAAAAAAATTGAAATGTAATTATAGAAAATGAAGTAAAATACTATAAAACATATATGTGGGTATAAAATAATAAATTTGGATGATTAAGTCATCACGGAATAATTTGAAGGATAATTATTAGATATTTATATAATAAAAATATAAAAAATAATAATTTTGAGCTTTAAAAATTATGAAAAATTATAGAAAATGCTTGTATAGTTTTGTAAACTAAATAATGATGCAAATATGCTTTTTTAAAAGTATGTATATATATATATATTCCAATAATATGAGGGAAAAATTGGGCATCAACATGGAGTAGTCACCAAGTAACCCTAATAGATTCCTAATATTTCAGGAGTCGTTTTGAATTTAAGATTTATTTTTATCTGTTAAAATTTAAGTGTCTACAATAACAACTATAAATTAATTTTCATAATTAGAAGATTGAAAAGGAATGATAAAACTAATTGGAAAAGAAGGACGATATCGGGTGTAGGATTTTATTATTAAATTTTTGGTGTGGATCTTATGGGTCGATTGAATCTTTAGAGATGAGTGAGTCATATTTGAAGGTGGTTAACAGAGGGCTTTTTAGACCAAATCCAAAGGTCATGAGCAGTTTTGAGGGCAAAGTGTATCAGTAGTCACTTTTAAACTAATTGCTTAAAATATATTCATAAGTTACAATGTATTTAAAGATTAGTTAATTCATCCAAATTTCGGGATTAAGTATTCTGAATTTTTGTATCTTAAATTTTTGAGCTGTTAATTTTAAATTCAGGATTAAGTGTCCTGAATTTCTGAACTGTTTCATTAAAATTCAGGACATAAGATTCGGATTTTCGGACACGATTTTCAAACTTTAGGACACGAGTCCTGAAGTTTGAACTTTGAGGTTTTAACTTCAGGACCTGTTTTGAAGTTTGAGTGAATCGGCTAATATTTAAATATAATATTAATTGTGAATATATTTTAAATAGCTTACTTAAAAGTGGCTACCGGTGTCGTTTCCACCAGTTTTGGCCTTTTTTCTATTTTGTCTCAAATGGCCCGCTAGTTTTTAGGGATTTTTTTTTTTTTGCCACAACAAAATAGCAGGGTCATTTTTGGCTCAGTAGATAGACGGCGAGCATTTTTATGCTCAATTTAATAGGTTAAGGACAGTTTTGACCTTTTCCGATCTGTTTATTTGTTCTTCAAGGGAAGTATACATAATCAACAGTTTTGCATTTGCACTTGTTATCTAGAGCTTAGATCTTAAATATATGGTTGAAAATTTTATTATACTAAAACAGTCATCAAGTGTCATATAAAAGAATGATGAGTACCTCTTAAATCCTCAAACCTATCTGAAATGGAAAAAACATGTTAAACCGGCATTCAAAAGTCAGTGGTCGGTGTACTTAAACCTTTAGTTATCCTCGTGTCATTTGCTCTCTGATTAAAACACAGTGAGAGTTGACAGTTGGGGAAATTGTTGTAAATTTTTTGAGGAGACAAAGGTGCCCAAGAAAGTAGGGAACGAACTTGTGGACGGTGCCAAATTTAGATGCTGTGTACCAAATTATTACAAATTAGGTGAAACATTTGGCATTTAATAAGACACGACATCGTTATTTAATTAATAATCCCTCCGATTTATAATAAGTGATATTTTGACCTTTTTATTTTAGTTAAATAAGTGTTTTTTTAGATAATCGACAAGGAATTAACTTTATTTTTTCAAATTTGCCCTTATTTACATATCTAATGTATCAAGTTAACAATATGCAAATTTAATTAAGTATAATTTAGTCAAAATATTATTTTTTCTCTAGGAGTTAATATTTTCTTAAAGAATGTGTCAAAGACTAAAAAATCACTTATTATAAACAGGATGGAGTACTTCTTTTTCTTCCAATATCTTATCTTTATACTGGATAATTGGAAGACGGAGTCATGATCCAACTGAACAGACCTCCCAACTAAATGTCACGTCTGGCATAATGTAGATTAATTGGCTCCTCAAGTTTGAATTGTCATTTCGAACTATACAATAAATGGCGATATTAACAATTAACAACTGACCTTTGTGCAAGGTTGTGATGAAAGACATCCGATTTGCTTATTTGGTTGTGTAGGCATTTGATTAATTATAAGGGGAGTAAGGGGAGATTAACACACATATAGAGAACTAGCTAGAAGTAGAATTATGATGCTAGTGTAACATGATTAAATTTTTGTGACAAAAGTTTTCTTCGTATAGATATATCGTTGCTAGTCTGGTTGGCCAAGCTTTTGTGAAATTAAAAGTATTGTTTATTTTAAGAAAATATTTATTTTAGAGAGTTAATTTGAGTACTCGTTGAAGTAATCTTCTGTCAGGCCCAACTTATATTGGAATCAAGAGCAGGCGTAGAAAAAATATTTTTTTAGGAAAAAAATATGTTTATCAAACTTTTGAATTTGTCAAACTGTTCCTTCTTAAGTTACCACATTTGTCTCTCATAATAAATATTTAGACTTGTATATCTATATAAATAATTTTAATTAGAAAGTAAATTTTTACATATATATTTCTGTAATTTGACAATCAAGTATTTTTTTGAAAGATTAAAAAAACATAAATTATACTCAAAACGATTTTGTTCAAATACAACTAGCTGCTACTCTTCCAAGAGCTTAATCTGAAATCCATTTTTTTTTAAATATATAATCATTTTAATCTAAACATAAATAGATTTCGGAAGATAAGGCAAACAGAAAATCTAGTTGGCCAAAGGGGGGATTCCCCAAGATGCGGGTAAATTGGCATTAAACCACGGTTTATCACAAATTTTCAAGACTCTAAACTCCCTTATATCGCACAAGTGATATAAGCGTCCTTAAATATCTCTCCTACAAACAAATTAAGGCATAACAAAACATATAATAGACAAAACAAATTAAAGAAAATAGAGTATCACGAAATACACAGCAAATTACGTCCTTTTACAACAAGGAAAAAGAGAAGAAAACCTCCTAGAGAAAGATTAAGGAGGTGATTAAAGAAAAACCCTGCGATTAGCTTCTTCTTAATTTATTTGTTTCCTCATTGAAACGCTAATTAGAAGAATGGAATGGTCCCCAAAATATGCTGCAAATGCATATCTTGACACCCTCAAGTTGGTAAGTCTTCCTTAGATATATATATATATATATAGGTCTCTTGCTTTTTTCCTTGCATATCTTGAGTTTCCATATTTAAGCACCACGCTGCGCATTATAAATAAATAAATAAATAAAATTCCATCATGACCACCTCCATTATAATTAATTTCCCCTCGATGAATTTTTTTTTTTTTTTTGCCTTGTTCTGCTGTTGTGGTATATAAATTCTTCAATATAATTTTAACGAACAAAATCCGTGATTGCTGAAACATATAAAATAGGTAGTTGAGGGTTCGAGCTTGACATATAACTCGTGATATAAAAAGAGATGTTTATCTTTACTGCATTCTTGATTATGATGCAAATAAATATATAGAAGCAGAGAGAGAGAGAGAGAGAGTTTCTCATAAAAAAGAAAATTTGTTCCGATCGTAAAAACCTTGGATAAAGCACTGATAATAACCATCTGACACCGGCAGTACCTTTTACAATATTTAAAATATGATCATAAAGGAAATATTTTCGAATTCACGCAATTAAATAGAGGATACGTTCTTCAATCTCCTCTTTCTTTTTAAAATAAGAGTCGGTTTGGATGGGCTTGTCGCAAGTGATTTTTAAGCCAAAAGTTATAAGTTAGAAATTTTAATTTTTGGCTTTAGGCTTATTTTTATTATTTTAGCTTTAAAATAAGTGCTTAAAAGCACTTTTTTATTTTATGCAAACACTACAAAATAATTTAAAAGCACTTAAAATAAGTCAATCCAAACGGGCTCTAAATTGCCTTGAGTAGGTGAGAGTTTAATTTGTTTAACCCTTCTCAGCTTATTAACTAAAATAGAAGAGAAATACACGTGATTAGGCCATAACGTCCATAGTGAATGACATGAGGTCTTTTTGATATCTAAGCTTTCACAAAAAGGATAAACTGCACATGATCTACTATAATCTCATGAGAAAGTTCTGTAATTACGTCAAATATCCTTGGAGATTGTAGTTTTTGACCACCATGCAATTCTGCTACCATGTTACGTTCCCTATCATAATGAGACGATATATATAAGGTTCTTTTTTTTATATGTGAATACCAAACAAAAGGTAAATATAGATTGAGTTTTAAGGTGTAAAATTTTGAGAAATGTATTTTTTTTAGCTGTTCCGAAAAATAATAGTTGAAAATACAGCTTTTTTGAATATATATGAGTAATATACAAAAAGAATATACACATTTTATATATTTTTCGGCTAGCGAATTCCGTCAATGACCTGCTTTGCCCTAAAATGTGACTAATCAGATCATTTATTTAAAATATAACTACACGTTGAGAAACAAGGCAGACAACCTGCGTAATAACAAGTTAAAGGACATTGATAGTGATAAAAAGTATTCCTAATATTTTATTACAGTGTATGTATAAGTTGAATCCATAACTGTCTATCCCTTTACCAATATGCATTCTTCTGCAGTGTAGCAAACAAAAGCAGATGTGCAATTCATGTGGAACACAAGAACCAGAGTGCAACGAATTCATATCAGCGTTAGCAGCTGGCATGAGCGCCAAGTTAATAGTAGAAGTCACAACGGAAGGATCTCCATCAACTGTGGCCTTAGCAGCAGCAGCTCGGCAAACGGGAGGCAAATTAGTGTGCATTATTCCAGAGCCAAAACTCGACAAAACACAAAAAGTAATTCAAGAAACAGGGCTAAATGACATGGTAGAGTTCAAAACAGGAGACCCTGTTGAGGTCTTGCATAATTACGAGAACATCGATTTCTCGTTAGTCGATCGAAAGACGAATGATTATGACATGTTAATGGAAAAGCTTGACGTTAATCCTAAAAGATCAGTGGTTGTTACAAATAATGTAGAAGGGAGAAAAGGGATGATGGGAGGAAAATTGAAGAAAATGGAGAATAAGGCTAAGGTAAGGTCACTGCAGCATCCTATTGGTAAAGGATTAGAGGTAACTATGATTGGGAAAAGCACAGAGTTTGGTAAGAAAGAGAGAATTAGCAAATCAGGATGTTATGCTCATCTGATTAGAGGAGAGAAAAAGAATGGAAATCATGTAGTGAAGAAGAGTAGTGATAAAAGCAAATGGGTTTTTGTGGTTGACGAAAAAAGTGGAGAAGAACATATATATAGGATGCCAAAATCATCTGGACCTTGAGTAATTGGAATAATTCTAATTGCATGGTTAATTCTTTGAAGCTTTTCTTGGTTTCTATAAGAGAAATGAGAATATATAGCATGTGATCAATCCGTTGGAAGCATGAATTTCCAAATGAAGACACCTCTAAGATGAAGTTACGTTGCTCATCACAATTGGGTTCAAGTTCTTTTTATTTTTCTAATTCTATTTCCCTCCCTCCTTTGTCTGCTTTTCATTGCTGCATTTGATGGGTGCAGAAGGAGAAGGGGAAGGTGCAGTGGAAATAATCGTTGCTTGCATTGGTTAATTGTATTAATTAGGAGGAGGAGATATATAGTGATTGCATTGTAAATTGTTTCTTGTTGCTTTAGTGTGTATGAAACACCACTTCGCTGAGATATTATTTTCATTTTTAACTTTTTGTATTAACCGGTGTAGAATTAGAATATATATGTATATATATATATATTCTTCTTTTTTGAAGTTTTTATATATAGTTCTTAAGCATACCCTATACTTACATCCTGCTTTCTAATTCCTATAGTGAATTAGTGATCGGAGAACTTCATTTTTCTATCCTCAACTGGTATTCTCACCGGATAGATTTTTAACTCCTCCCTTTACGATAACTAGTAGTCGTACCAGCACGATGCACGCTCAATATTAAAAAATATTAATTAAATTAAATTGTGATTGGGCTGGTTTGAACATATTGGATCGTATTGCTTTAATAAATTTCAATTGTCATCTTATTTGTCAATACGATATACTCAATAATAAAATATATATTAAATTAAAGGAACTTATATAGTCATTGAATAACTTTTTTCTTCTATGTCAAATACCAGCCGTATTAAAAAATGCAAATAAAAATTTCCCACATCGATTTTGGAGAATGATCTTCACAGGTTTATAAGAGCATATGAGATACTAATGCACGCCGAGCTCAGCAACGTGGGCTTGTAACTTAAGTGAGGGCATCAAGGTGGTAGAATGTTGGGCCGTTCCAGAAGGTTGGTCTTGGTGGGCTTTATTCTGGCCTGCCCTATCCAAGCACATAGCTGGGTCACGTGGCCCAAGCTAAGGCATGGGCTGCTTGACTCCTAAAGTGGGGTGGACTGCGTGAGGCTGGTTTCACAGAGCAACGAATAGCTCCCGCTCTGTGCAGTGGAATGATAACGGGCCGGTGCTTTCCAATTCCAGCAACGCCTGATGGGCTGCTCCAATTAAACCACTACCTTTTTTTTTGTCCTATTTTGCGTTAGATGGGCTTGGCCCATTATTTTCCATTTGTAGCATATCAGGAGGGCCCAACAAGTTTGTATACAAATTGCCGAACAGTACACGTTTTCTATAATTTTCCAGCTTGATAACGATTTTTGTTGGCAAGACTTTTATTATTCTTAAAACCATTTTATTTTTATTTTCAGAAGCAGATTAATTGTCATGTGATTGCATTTCTAGCAGTAATTAGTTTAGGAGGCATATGAGGCTGTGCAGGATCCCAAAATAAATAAATAAAAACTAGACCAAAATCTCCGTGATATAAACAGAAACAGCTTAGTATTGCATAAGACACTATAATAAGGTCCCATTCTATCAAAGCTAGGATCTTCGTCAAACATCTTTGTCTTTACTGTCTGATAGTCAAACAAAAAGAAATTAGAATAATACTGTTGTCGTGCTTGTTATAAAGCGACATTAACTCTCTCTCTCTTTTTCCTATGATGAATATAATTTAATCAAAGATTAAAAAAAATTAAATCAAATCAGACTTAAATTCAGAAGAAAACTTGGGGAACATGTCCTTTCTTAATTCTCAAGATAAAATATGTAAATGTAGTTAACTTTGTAATTTTTAGACAGTTCCTCGATTCATTTTTACATGATTAGTTGAGTCTCTAAGTTGTTTTTCTCCACGATTTAGTTTTTAATCCACATGTGACGTGATCATTGGATCTTATCCGTGATATTCCTAAAATTCCTCTACATCTCTCTCTCTCATTTTTTATTTTGATGACAACTAACCTCAAATATCACCGTCTATTATATACCAAACCTCTTAGACATAAATATAATTAGCAAATGCTAATTTAACTGCTGTTACAGATTTGGTAATGATCGATAGCTCGAAGGTTTTTTCTTTTTTGCTATCAATGTTGTTTGTTAAAGGATTCAGCTGGATGAGAATGATGATAATCACCAGCCTCCAACCACCATCCCCACCACCTTCTTCAATCTCTAAACCTTCAATACCAAGAAAACAATGTACTAACGAACACCCTTTACCTACTTTGATCCTCAACAAAATTCCTTTTATTTCCTCATTTCTTTCCTTCATTGCCTACACAATATTGGCTGCTCCAATTTTTGATTAATCTTGAGAGGAAAATAAAAGAAAAGAAAATGGATGGCATCTCAAGATTGTTAGTGCTGTCAATATTCTTTGTGATTTTGTTTGGTTTTCAAAGAGAGAATATGGTAACTATGGGCATTGATGAAGATGCAAAAGCGCTTTGTAGCGTTAATCTTGCAGAATTTCTTCCTCCTCCTTATGGTGGTCTTGAAAATATGGTCTGTCAACCTGTTTGGAACTCTTTCCTGCTACGTGTAAGTTCTCTTTAACATTATGCAAACTCTCTAATATGCAATAATTAGTCTTTAACACATAAATTTAATTAAGTTGTTTAAAGTACCAATTGTACACAAATCATGTCAACCTCTAGAAGATTGTCGAATTAAAAGGCAAAATGAGAAGGTAAATATTAAGCTCCTGTTTGTCCACAGAATTAGGGAGATTTTTTTCAAATTTTGTTTTCAAATATCGGTTTGTTTATAGATTTGAACTATTTTTTGGCAGATTTTGAAAAGAAAAAAAAATTCAAATCCCCAAAAAAGCGTTAGAGTGATTTTTGAAGTTGTGGTTTTTGAACTTTTCTACTCACAAAACTTCAAAAAAATTTCAAGTAAAATGCATGTCCAAACACAATTTCAACTTTCAAAAAGTATTTTTTATCTCATTTTCGAAAACTCATTTTTTTAAGTTTCAACCAAATCTATGTTCAAACGCTAGCTAAGAGTTTCTAAACATATAAATTTGTCAAGCTTTTAGAGACAGAACAAAGAGAAATGATGTCAAACAAATTGGACAGAGGGAATATATGATACTACTATCAATTAGTGCATTGCAGGGAGATCAATAGCTTATAATGCAATTAAATGACTTCAACTTAATTCCTGATTACAGTACTCTCAGAGTAAAGATAATGTGATCACCATTGTGTTATCAACCATTTACACATCCGGATGGATAGGAATGGGGTTCTCCCCCGATGGAATGATGATCAATTCTAGCTGTATGGTTGGATGGGTGAATCCAGCAGGCCATGGAAAAATCAAACAGTATTATGTTGAGGGATTCACTCCCTCAAAAATAATACCAGATAAAGGGGAGCTGCCATTGACAAGTGTTCCGCCCATCGTCTATCTTCAAGGTGCCACAGTTTACTTGGCTTTCCAGTTGAAGTATCCAACTCCTCTCAAAACTCAACCAATCTTACTAGCTTTCTCCACCAAATATCCTCAGCACCACCATCTCACTGTTCATGAGGACAAAACAACCATAAAATTCGACTTCTCTTCAGGTCTGGTCATCTCTGTCTCTCTAAAACTCATGTATATTTTTTCTTACTATTTCTAAAATAATTAACAAGAGTATCAAAATTGACACAAATATATCAAATGTGTATGCATATTAACTCCATTCTCAGTTGTCTCCATGTCTTCTATAAAGCTATTTAGATGTTTGATTATTTTACATGAGATGATGTTGTCTTTGTCCTCAGGTACTACATTTGCTGCCACTGATACACCTAGTAGTAACTACATGAGCTCAAAGAAGACACATGGGGTATTGGGTATATTAGGATGGGGACTATTCTCTCCCTTTGGAGCAATTTTTGCAAGATACTTTAGGAGCCAACCGTTATGGTACTACTTTCATGTATCTGCTCAATTCATAGGATTCATATTAGGACTTGCTGGAGTGGTTGTCGGAGTTCAACTCAACAACCGGCTGCAACCCCATATTCCAGGACATCAAGGCATAGGCATTCTTATTCTTGTGCTTAGTATTCTTCAGGTTTGTCCCTAATCTCATTCAGCAAAAACAATATTCATAACTTGATAATTGACCGTATGCTAAAACCTATGATTTAGCTGCTGGAACTCTAAACATGGACACAATATAGTAGAGAAGATTGACAAACGTCCTCATTCTATTGAATGGATGCCTTCTTTTAAAAAAGAAAATGTGTCATCTCTAAGGTCCCATATTTTAGGATCATAGAAGCCACTCTAACATTCACTTTACCTTACATTCACATGCAGGTTTTGGCATTCTTTGTAAGACCAGATAAAGACAGCAAGTATCGCAAATACTGGAATTTGTATCACGGTTGGGTGGGCAGGATTGCTCTCTTCTTTGGAGCTGTAAACATAGTATTGGGGATGCATTATGCAGACGCAGGCCAAGGATGGAAAATAGGCTATGGATTTGTTCTCGGTTCAACAATGTTGGCATGCATCATCTTGGAAACGCTGTTAAGGCTAAAGAAGTTGGACGAACCAACTGTTCCTTCAAACTACCCTATGAGTTCAATCTAGCAAAGATTTAAAAATATACATTGTTATAGGTAGACTGGGTGAACAAGTAGAACACCCCCCCC
>ML381780.1:45911-110491 GCA_005239525.1 Nicotiana knightiana
GACCCCCCCCAACCCCCTGGCCCAACATTAAGTTCATTCACCATTAGGAGTGCTCTTCACAAAAGTTGTACAGAATTCCGTCCCAAATATGCTTTTGTGGATGAGTTTGGATTCTGCAGGCTCAGCGCATCTGAGGGCCAAAGCCTCCTTGAAACAAAGTCAACACCTTTGCTAGTGCTCTTAGAAAATATCTCCTCTGTAGGACGACCTGAACTTTCCCCCCTTTATTTCACATTCTTTAGTGCTTTTGAAGGTATTACATGTATTGACAACTTTTATCTAGCAAACATTTGTTTGGAGAGATCAACAGTATAGTATCGTGACATTGAATCGGAATGTATTTCACCCTTTGCTCATCAGAGCTGTTATTAGACACCTAATATTCTTAGAACGAATGCTAGTACATGATTACTTTGGATAATATCCAACCAGCCTAAAGGAGGAATGAAGAGATTCTACTAATACTGTAAGTAGATAAATGTGCCTCAGCAAGCTTCCTTTCTACACCATCCAAAGGGAATCCAAAAATCTCAGAATTCATTTCAAATCATGTTGGATTTGAACTTAGAGCAGAATATATTGCGTACAACTTCCAGTCCTAGATCAGATCCAGATATACTTTGTTGGAGCAGTCAGAAAATTTTGGTATCATATACAAGTCAGTGAAACCAATAATCGCTAGCAACTGAGAAAATGATGAGAAGAAGAATTTTATATTGCACTATGCTCTAAAAAGACGAAAAATGTTCTAACCAAACTGTGAATGAAGCTTAACCCAAAAAAGACAACTCCTTAGCGTCAAAAAATATATTGAGAAGTAAACCTGCATATCAACAAAAAACATGTGTAAGCGGAAACCATACATTGTTGCTTCATGGAGTAAAATTAATATCAGATTTAATCAAAGAACTGAAAGTATAGCGCCCATTAGCAGCTACTATACAGTTTCGATCATTTCTTGAAGTCTTTCTATAGAAGGATATAGGATTGCAACCATTTGCTACATGAGACTACAACTTAGCTTATTCACTTACTGATATGTCAACACAGTACTCACTGAATTTTTTAGAAATCTACTGTATCTCAAAGGTATATTATTCTGTTAATGTTAACCCATCGGTAGGTCGGTCCAGAAGAAGCTAGATGTATCTCTACTTTTCCCAAAAGTTAAAAGGACGGTTAAGCAAAGGATGATCTTTTTGCCCAATTGGAAGCAGGAAAATAGCCTTGGTAAGGAGAGAACTAACCTTTAAGTCAATCTGTGGCATAGTCTGAAAGCCAACAAACATCAAAGCCATGAGAACCAGAACAGCAATAATTCCAGCAGTCATTGTATATGACCAACAGATATGTATACTCAGCTTCAACAGACCATCCTGCTAGGGTTATCTGGTAAAAGACATAAAAACCGCCTCAAGTAGCAGTTGCTATGCCATGTTCCTGTGAATCAAAGCTGGTAGACCTGGGAACCTCAGTCTCTCTTATAACCCTGCTATATACAGCTTTGAAGGGCTGAGAGGAATATGGTCTCTTGAGCAAACTAATCGGCATTCTTAGAGTTTGTTTGCGGTTCCTCCGGCCCCGTACCAAAATGTTGAAGGTCTTCTCCTTGTCAGTCTCCGTAGGATTTCTCTGCACAGCATTCTCGTTTGATCCATTACCCTCTTCTGATTGATTACTGGACAAGGTAACAAAATGTGAATCTGAAGTGCTGCTTGCTCTCTCTTTTGATCCAACCGCAGCTAAGCTCTCCCCCGTATCTGATGCTGGAAGAATTACTTCTTCCTTAACTTCATCCCCAGTGTTAAGATCTACTGGTAAGCTTGTTGCCAAAATAATGCTTTCAGGGTTATCAGATGGCTCCTTAGCAGCAGAAATTGAGTCAGTTATAGGCTCAATCACAGGTGGTGATATAGAAAACTCGACTGGGTGGCAGCCAGGCCAAACTGTCGCAGGAACGTACTCAGATGCATTAGGAGCTATATTGCATTGCCAAGCATAATGATTCGGATGGAAATTGCTACTGCTCATCGGGAACGTACTTGGAGGTATCGTCTGGGGTTGAGAATATGGAGGGTACATAAAGCGCAATGGGTGCATCATGTTTGGGGTGTGCGGAGGTGAAGGGTACAGGTGATGAGGGGAGGAGCACATTGGATTGGGTAACATAGTTGGTGGTCCTTGATGAAGAGAGATGTTCATTGGCCAAGGGCCAACGGGTGGTAGAGTTCCAGGAGGAGAAGGAAGATTAATGTTCATAGGTAACGGTGCTGCACGGGCACCGGCTGGGGAGGGACTGAATGGTGCTGCTGATGCGGATAGCTTTCTCGACAATTCTCGACTTGCATCACATGTAACAGATGACGCAGCTGTTACCTTCAGATGATCCATGTCTTGCAAGGTCAAATTCGAGATACAGCTAGGATCCAAATCGCTTGATGAGTCCTTTTCACAGAAATCCACTTCGGGAGAATTGTCAGAATTAGGAACATTATGAGTCTGGACATTTCCCTGTGCCATTGGACTAACATCAACATGGACGGGTTGAACAGATGCATTTGCAGATATCACATCTGAAATTTCACCACCTTTGAGATCACTCGGTTGAATTTCTTCTTTGTCGTCAGTATCTTCTGTTTCATTTTGTACTTGATCAGCAGAATCTGCAACAAGACCCTGAATGTTCTCTTGCTTTATGGATTCTGCATCTCTTCTCATTGTTTCAGAATTTTCTTCTGCTCCAGTGCTCTCCTCTCCAACTTTTAGAACGTCTTGATTATCAGGAACTCCATTTTCAGAAGCTCTCTCCTGCAGCATAGAGATGGTACCTGGCGGGGCAAGTGCCACTTCCTTATAGGAAGGAGATTTTCCTAGGTTTACAATCGAACTTCTCTTTGGTAGTGATGCAACCTCTTTTGTTGCAGAAACTTGGACCTGCTCTGACGAAGTAGCTAACAAATCTCCTCCAGTTGTGGAGATCTCAGGAACAGCATCTCTGACAGATGATGACACAGACTTGACACGGTAGGTTACAGCTTTTATGACTCTTCGACCAAGTTTGGTACCGGGAGATTGATTTTTTGCTATGTAATAATCTGCATAACTTCCTGGTGATGTCCGTTTCTTTAAGACATAATATTTACTAGCTTGATAGTTATTCTTCAGTTTAGCATGATCAACCTCAGAAACAGAGTCCCTTTTCTGGTAACCAACGACCTTGCTTATGGTTTGCCGCCTCTGCCTTCGTCTTCGTCCATAGAAACCACCTGACCTTGGTCTCTGCACTGACTGCCATCCATCTTCTGCTTCAGCAGAAGGTTCAGATAAGACTTCACGGACAACAGGCTTCTCAATTGAAGCTTCCTTCACCAAATGAACGGGTTTGTCCTCAGCAATTTCTTCATCTCCATTGTGATGGGATTTAACTTCTGTGTCAACGGGTTCCAAATTCATCTTGGAATCAGTATGATCTTCAACAATCTGTTTCTCCTCATCTGACTCTTCTTTTAGGACATCTTTAGGAGTGTTAGAGTTTGGTGAGGTAACATTGCTTGAATCAGATTGTCCCTTCACCTGAGAAATAAAAGCCTGAAAAAAAAATGAGAGAAAGAGGAAGGATAAGAAAGGGGGAGCTGATCCACTTAACCATCTACAGAGCATTGTTTGCACGTTTCGTTAGAAAGCGTGGTAGGTAGTTTATCAGGCACATGCAATGTCCGCCTCAAGTTTCAAGATACAGTGCATACTAGGAAGAACAGGAAAGGCAAACAGACCTTAGAGTGCCAGAAAGATGTCAAAGCTTCCTTTTTTAGATTGGTAACATTGGCATACATATAAAGTCAGCACAAAAAACTTGAGCTGATAACCAGATACATCTCCCAAAATTACAAAAGGATCCCCCTAGAAAGATGTCAAAGCTTCTAAACAGTACCAGTTCTCTTTTAAACTAGTTCACTCATTCCCTCTTCTCTTCGACTGGAACTACAGATGGTAGACCTTCCAGAAATAACATAATTGCTACTGTTTATTTTTAACAAGTTTTCATAAGATGAACTACTTTGTCCAAGATTATTTCCATAGACCAATTCATGCTGATAAGTATTGGAAAATCATAAGCAAGCAAGAAAGATATTGTATTCTAAGCATCACGTACCTTTGAGACAAAACCTTTTCTTTTTGATCCAACATCTCTCCCTTTGGCATCAGGACTTGGATTGATGTAGTCGAGCAAATCTGACACACTGTGTAATAGAGTATATCACCACAAGATTAAAGCTGAAATACTTTACTAACTGATCTCTAGAGTGGCTATCCGCTAGTACATTTTTGTAAAAAACTTTGTGCATAAAAATTTATGTAATTACAAGATCCCCAGGAAACATAAAACTTTTACATTAGAAGCCATTGAACATTGTCCTTCCTAGAAAATTCATATTCCTAAAAATGTGGATCTTAAAGCAAGAAAGACGCACCAAATGAAGTGTCATAACAAACTCAATATACATAGATGGATTACGGGCGTTGATGCAATAAAATAATCAGGATGCCTTTGAGCATAAATTGAAGAGACAGCACATGAAAGCATAGTGAACACATCCTCTAATTTCAAAGCAAAAAGACTATATAGTAGGCAAAAGAAATATCAAACATATGCTCTGGAAGACAATGACGATTCAAGTCCTTTAGTGATTACAATATCTTGCGGTCTAATAAGGGCTAGGACAGAAATTAAGGTTGTCTATTTTACTCATTAAGTCTACTAATAAATTTAAAATAAGCAATACATGCAATATACCTCAAATGACCCTTGCTAGCTATTGATGCATCAGGCTTCTTGGTTCCGTTCCGAGCAGCTTCTTGCTGTTCAAAAGCCTTTGACTCAAAATACTCAAGCCACGCAGCAGCATCCTTCAGCAAAGATCAGAACAATTTGCAATTATGAAAATACTTGGTGAAGTAAAAACAAAATAGCCATAAAATTACTAGAGAAGCCTACATCATATTTCTATAGTATCGCCACTTAATCCATCACTTAGTCACCAAAAAAGAAATGTCATGCCATTTGAAGACAACCTAATTAGTATAGACATCTGGAGTTTTACTTTTAGTAGTTCACCCTGAAGAAACTTTGTCTGTGTAAAGCATTGGTTGATATTCATTTGAGGTAATATAATTTCACAAGGAAAAAGAAAATAAAGTAACAGCGCCAGTAAAATGCAACTTGTTCGTCTGTCTTTTCTCTGGAGCAAAAGAGTGGGCCTAGTGATTGTGTACATGTGCATGAGACAGAAGTTAACCTGAGTGCGAAGATCATCTGGACCAAGCTTTGCTCGGAGTATCTGCAAGGTTGTTTGCTCATGCTGAACACTCAAAGGATAAGCTTCCATCAAAGAGAGTGCGATTGCTATAGCATGGTAACTTGCAGCTGTCTGCAAATCACAGAGGCACAAAGGTAACTGGATCAGACAGGTGTCAGCTAAGGCAAGAGCCCAAAAAGATAATTGACTGGGTTAATCAGAATGAAGGGTGTCTAATTATGTTGCAACAAACTAAGACACAGTTTTAAAGAATTACAATATATTGATGGAGTTGGTTTAGCAACTGGAAGGTTTCAATCTTCCACGTGTTCAATCAAACTCAAAAATACAGCACCATGCATCAGAGCTTGAACCAAAGAAAGTAAGTGTAGTTTTATTAGCTAAACTACCACAAAGATAAACAAGCACAGTAGCACACCACATTCTGAGTTTCTGATAGATATCACATAGCTTCAAATATCCCTGTCTAAGGCATCGATCTACTGAAAATAGTGGAGAAGTAATTTGTACCTATTGCCAGCTCAAAATAGTTACCTTAAAGATTAGGAAGGTTCATGATTAACCCTTATTTCCTATTGGCGCACTCTGGGGTCCAGATGTGCTAACAATGAGTACTCACTTTGAAGCCGAAACAAAAGAAGCCTTAAGTACGGTCATTTGTTAAAGATCACACTGAAGTTACTCAATTAAACGAAAATAAGACAACCAAAAAAAGAAGATGGAACTGTGAATGAACTTATAATTCAGTAACTGTGGTAGTCAGCAACGCCTTGCATATCTTAATACTATCTGATGTCAATGGCTGGTGACAGATAAATCACAAAGAAAAACAAAGAAACCGTCTACCTGCAGGTGCTGCACTGAAGCTTATTGTGAACATCTTAGCCCTATAGCCAGGCCATAGACATCAGAAACAATCACTTGAATGGCATTACCTCTTTTCTTATAGCCATATAAGCATACCATAGAAAGTTGATGGAATTTCAATAACACATTTACTCAAGTACACAAGTACACTCTTTGACAAGGAAACTATCCCGTACCAGCCCCTTTTTTTCAATCATTTTAATCTTCATCTCATAGAATAGGAAATAAGAGGTCACTTTGTTCTGAATAAGGCCACTTTAGTTTGACATGCCTAAAGAACTAGAGGGAGCTGTGAATGCTATAAATAAAACAAAATACTAATAAACTCCAGGGGAAGAAGAAAGAAACCTGAATATGGTCGGGACCAAGTAACTTCTGGTTACACTTCAAAGCTTTATGGAGATATCTGAGGGCAACATGCACATTACCAAGCCCTTCCTCCATCATTGCCACATTTATATATGTCGCCGCAGTGTTTGGATGTGAGGGGCCACACGTGAGATGCAACAGATAAAGAGCTCGTTTTACATACCTAAACAATCGAAATGGTAAATTGGCAATAAAAAGAGAATAACAACAAGATAAAAATGAAAAGAATCAAAACAAATATTAAAGCATTACTAGGTTAATGTCAAAAGTGAGGAGCAGATATGGGTGGTACAATCTTTTTTTTTAAATAAAGTAAGAGATATTATAAATGGCATCAAGAAGATGCATAAATATAGATATAAAAGATTTGTTAGCTCCAGTACAAAGAGTCCTACACTAATGTTAAAGAGCTAACAAAGTACAAAAAATTGTCAGAGGAGTTTACAGGTGTTAAGGTACTCCAACTGTACAAAAGTAAAAGACATTTAGCCTTAAGGAAGTGGTTTGGAGTTGCTATTCCATCAAAACATCTCCTATTCCTCTCATTCCAAATACACCAAAAAATACAGAAAGGGAGTGGAAAAGTTTTCACCATGTTGATTTTAGAGTGTTTTTATAAGAACTTGTTGATTAAGTTCTAACTGTGTACATAATCTGACCAGCTCCTTTTTTATTGTTCATAACTTGACCAGCTACGCAAACTTTATTATTTGAACTGTCACTCAAGATCATATTCCTCGCCCAAATTTCAATCTATCATATAGGCATTTCACAAGCTTGATTCAATATTCAGTACCACGGCTACATCAACTTCAGTGCCTTAGCACAGCTATTGGTAAACCTGTTCCCCGCTAACATTATGTAACATTTCCTCACGATTCAAGCAATCAGTTAAACAAGTTCATCGCAACAATTAGCTACAATAAGCATGTGCAGAGGTTTGGGTGAAGACTCGAATCATCTCTTTTTACGTTGCCGGATAGCGTCTTGCTTGTGGTAGGAAAACTGTGTTGCTTTGGTCTTCGATGGGTAATGTCATACACAGTTAGAGAAGTTCTCTTTGCATGGACCTTTAGAGGACGGAAGAGAAGACGCAGTGGAGCATATATACATTATATATATATATATATATATATATAAGAGAGCGAGAGAGAGAGAGAGAGATTTTGATGGAATTGAGAAGGGTTTTGTACACTTGAGGAGTAGCCTCTCATCCCTTATTACCTCTTGGTGCACCCACGAGATTCCCGTAGGTATAGAAGATTGGGTGTCGTTCATAGAAAACCATATCTTTTTGTAAGGTTTCTACTTTTTGGTATTCTTATTACAGAGGTGTTTTTGCCAATCTTATTACTTGATAGTAAATTAATTAACTATGATAAGAGGAAAGATAACCAAAAAGACAACGACCACCACGCCTCAATCCCAAGCTAGTTGGGGTCAGCTATATGGATTCTCATATCTATGCTGCTCCATTTAGACCAGCCTCAATCCAATATTCAATAATTTAGACTCTCTAATACATTTTTCAATTAACTTGACAAAACGACAGCCAGAAACTCAAAGACGGCAAAAGGCCTAGTATAGGATAATGAACCTCCACATCCACTTCTATAGTTCGTCCTCTTTCTTCTTCTTCTTCTTTTTGTTTCTTTTTTTACTAGTTGCACCATAAAAGAAATTTAAGTACTGGGCAATCTAACAGAAATAAACATACTTGAGAGCCAACTCTGTGTGTTGAAGTCGGTAATAGAAAACTGCAAGATCACCATAACTTTTCATGGTGTCCGGGTGATCAAGACCCAACTCTCTTTCATTTATGTCCAAGGCCTTTTGCTGATAGATTGTGGCCTGTCATGGATACCACCAGCATCAACACGTTTAACAGTTGAATATGGATAGAGGTCAGAGTAGTTGAAGCAGACAGAAAAAGTAACAATGTAGGACTAAGGAGATCTATGCTGACGAGCTTCTGAAGAATACCTGATTAAAATCACCGGTGTGATACAGAACAACAGCAAGAAGGCTATAAGCTCCAGCTGTCATTCGATGGTATGGACCACATACTGCAACCAGCTTAGCAAGAGCCTGAAAGCACCACAAAAATTTGCAGCAGTGATCACATGGTATACGAAAGTATACATCATTCATCACCAGGCTTTTGCTTATTTTTTTCTTTTAATCCAATCTTTTCTAGTATATCCAAGACTAACAGATGGCAAAAACCTAAGAAGCCATGGAGTTGTGACGCCCACCAAAATAACTTGGTTTCTCTACAATAGAATGTTTCACTCGGAAGAAGGGAAAATATAATACACAACTCTTTTTTATCTAAAAATCAATTACCTTAGTCCCATAGCTGACAGCATCTTCAAGTTTTCCCTTATCTAGAGCTGTTTTGGATGATTCCAACAGCTGCCTACCATCTGCAGAAGAGCAAGCAGCTTGCTGCAGAAAAGGAGGCACAAAGATACAAGGGGAAGTAGAAAACATTTAGTGAGTACGAACAAAGGAGAAATCAGCATAATATCTCCTAGTATCGAGCACGTTGACAGGGTTGCATTATCACCTTATGCACTGGTACTAGGCTGACAATGTCTACTTTCTGAAAAGGATTTGGGGAACTCATTTCATAATCTCTTGGAACCAGCTCAATTCCCACCTATACAGAAAAAGTTCTCGTAAGTGTCTTGTTTATAGAAAAAATAATGTAACAATATTCCTTCCCATCACCAAAGTATTCAGGTTTATCTGCATAAGAGTTTTATCTTTTCCCGTGTTAAATAATAAACAAATTAGAGCACCTACAAGCGACACTAGATAAAACAACATGCAGAACAACTCATAACCTTCTTTACAATTGGCTAGTCAAATCACAGTCTTAGCAAATATTTTTCTTACATCAAAGGTGAAAATCCAAGTGTTTAATAATTAATACATTCTCAGAAGAAAGGTCAGACATAGTCAACTGTGTAGCCTCCCAAATCCATCAAATGCAACCATGCACAGTGTTTGACATATAAAGTATACTGAACGATAACTATTCAGATTTTCATCATTCAATTACAAACAACATTTAATGAAAATGTTCTTTTAATTGTGGAAAAGGAATATAACCTAGGACAAAAAACTACACATGCAATGCTCCCACACTAAGGCCATTCTTAATTGTTCGGAACAAGAGTTTGAAGTACCTTATGGCATAAACCGCGAAGAACTGCAAATTTCCTCACATCTTTGTAGTTCAGGCTCCCTACATCCCATTCATATCGCTTCTTCAAAAACAGTTCCAGCCATTTCCAGATCAAAGAATCAACGCCGTGAGACTCATTTGATTCATCATTTTCAGGTACCCCAAGCATCATATTCAAGGCAGCAGCAATTATCGCAGCCATATCCTCAATGTCAACAACAGATGCAATAACTGCTTGCAAAATATGTTTAAAAGCCCGGACTATCATCTCGTGTATACAAAGAGATTGAACGTGCGATAACTTCTCGGAAAGTTTAACCTGCCCAAAAGAAAAAAGGAGCAAGGA
Organism: Nicotiana knightiana; assembly: GCA_005239525.1. Taxonomy (NCBI): domain Eukaryota; kingdom Viridiplantae; phylum Streptophyta; class Magnoliopsida; order Solanales; family Solanaceae; genus Nicotiana; species Nicotiana knightiana. The sequence goes on from ML381780.1 coordinate 56,005, forward strand.
TCAATTTAGGCGCAGCTTAATGAGATAAAAATCGACCTAATATCGTTTTACAGCTGCACATGGGATTTACCATCATCTCCAACCAGATCCATGTAGAGGCACTAAGAAAGAGATAAAGAATGTGAAAAGCAACTTTCAGATAATTTTAAAAACTTTTGATAGTTATAACAAAATTCCAACATTTATATTTGATTATCTTGATACAATTGAATGTTCCCAGGTAAGAAAGTATTATGACTTGGAGATACTTCATCAACAAAAAAAAAAAGTATTATGACCTGGAGATAGAAGATACCAGACTAGAAGACAGAGAAATTGAAGATTAAGTAGACAAATATGTGTGTTTGTGTCTACAGACACACACACACACACACACACATGAGAAATCAGTCAGAGTAGAAAAATGACCAATAAGACTTACTACTTGTCCAAGAGAACGCATACGCAGACCCCGGGTATGCATGAAATCAGTTAAAGTTCGACCATCTACTGGTGAGAGTTCCAAAGAGCCAAAATCAGCAACCTGCAATGCATGTGAAATGAAACACAGCTAAGAGACCACTTGTCACAAATTGATGTATCTATCATACACTTTTTTTTATAGGTTTATATATACACAATACTATTTTAAGTATTACCAGCTTTGGAAGGGCAACTTCATTGTAATACTTCTGTGACAGATCAATCAACTCTTCCAAAGACTATCAACAGCAGGAAGGGGTTAGAAAATGGAAACTAATTAAGGCCTTCTAATAATCTGTCAATAAAATATTTAAAATTTTCTACCTTAAGGTGAAGTCCAGTCTCCGACTCTTTTAACCTTGTAAAACCAGCATCAGACAACAATGTCTTGAGTACAAGCTGATTTTGATCCGTATCACTCTCAAACTGAGACTCCCCAGACTGCGGGACACCTTTTTCTGATCCCCCTCCTACACCATTTGCGACACATTTGAAGCTTTCAGGCTGGGATTCCATGTTAGCCTCATCTGTGTTTTTCTTTTTGTTCTTGAGTGACTTAAGAGGTATTCCAAGTCCCTCAACTTTCATCTCATTTTTTGTCTTCTCAACTAGGTTTTTTTTGTCCTTCTCTGATTTCTTCTGATCTTGTAAGTGTTGTATCCAGCATGCACCAAGTTCCCATCTGATGAAAGAGTCACCTTCTATTTTCTCTTCTTCAAGCTTAGAAAGACTCTCTTCTAGTATTCTCTTTACAAATGCCTGATAGCAAGTCATCTCTTCAGCTGCTGAAGGTTTTGAATGCCCTACCTTGTTATCCACTTTCTTGTGAAGGAGCAAGCGTAAACTGCAAGATAAAATGTTAAAGTAAAAAAATAGACAATTAAGTCTTGAGTAGACGAATGAGGTAGGTATGTCCTATTGAAAATAAAGGACCAGTAAGATGTGAATGTCACACAGAAATGACAAACAATTAGCAGGAGGTTATTAAGTTTGAACAATCCAAGACAATAGAGCAACCTGATAGTAGTGCATTGGGAGATGTTGCACATAAATATCCATATTTTTACACGTCATGGATGAGTGTATTGGAAGGTCAAACATTGTGCTAAAGCTATTAAAATTTATCAAGTTACCCCAAATTGAGGCATAACATTTCTCTTTAATTTCTTCATTGTTTTTACATTTGGAAAAGCATTCCAATTAAAACCTACATAGAAGCTGTGGACAATGAGGTTTAGGAGGGATCAGAGACCAGGAAATTTTAAAGTACAACATCATAAGAGCAAAAAAGGCCTCGCAGTGCAGTTGTTTTATTGCATGTAATTTTGGAAAAATCCCCTAGTTAAACACTTCTCCTCCAGAATAATTTCTTCCTCCAACAAACTTTTGTGTCTAAAAGCTGAACCAGAACGAGAATCCCACTTTATCTAACTTAAGAAGTATTTGTGCAAGAGCTCAGTAAAACCTTATCTTCACCTTTTAATAGTCAAAAAAGAAGAAAATGTTTGTTGTTTGCTTTGCGAAACCACAACAGAAAGAGACCAATTAACTACGACTTATTGGCTTATTATGAGAAAATTCAAGTAATACCTGTTGATATTGAGGGCATTAGCACCACCATCAGGCTGATCAGGAAGTTCCATGCTTTGCAGTGGATTGCCCAATTTGTCATTTTCTTTTCCTTGAACTTTTACAGTTGCAATATAACCACAATGCCTTACATTCAAAACACCTAAAGTAGCAATATCCTGAAATTGAAAAGCAGCAAGTTTTTTTTCAATCAGATGCTCTATATCAGGAACAAAACAATAACATTAGAATCCACATAACTTTTCGTAGTATTTTCTTACATGGGCAGCAGTATTTTCATCAGCAGTTATCCCCTTCAGTAGATTTCTTTCCATCAGATTCTTCATAGCTATTCCAGTTGCTTGAAATCCATCAATTTTGGTATCTATTTTGCAACTAGCATTTGAAGCATCTTTGGTAACAAACACGCTCAAGTCCCCAACAGTCTCATTAAAAATGATTTCTCCATTCGAATGACAATGAGCTGGTTTGACGTTCTCCATGACATGCTTTACAGCTGAAATGGCTCGAAAAATGGCTACATCAACAAATAAACTATGAAGAAGAAAAGCCTTCCTGTCTCGGATCTGCCTCTCCTCTGTAGTCTTACAAGGCATGGATGCAACATTCAAAAATTCATTGGCATAAGGTAACAAATCAGATTTTCCATCTCGGCCTAGACCACCTCCATTAGCTCCCCACTTTTCGTCCTCCACAGGTAGAGGTGGGAAGATAGATGGTAACTGTGCTCCCACAGGTGGTATAAGCCATGTGTTGGCTCTGAAACCGTAGGGAAGGTTCCCAAACTGTATTAACAAGAAAAACAGTTAACACTCTATGTAATCAGTTTTAGAAAGCTTAAGGTGATGAAACAAGTCGGAAATCATCAACTGCACCTTATTACGCTCTAAGAATGCTTTCATGAGATCATCGTAAGCCTGAAAAGAGGGATGAATAATGTCAACTTCAACAACTATGTATATCCTTACAAACAAATAAGACAAAAAACTGGCTTGACCAAATTAAAACCCCACATTGTCAAATGCTCTACTGAGTTGTCTCAACAAATCAACAAGATTGTGACAAAGAATTCCCTGCTTTCCAAAGTTGTAAAATCCTTTTCTGCAAGCTTCAATGATAACCAGCTTTCCGTTACAAAGTTTCACCTATAAACAATGACGGATGCCCATCAATAGGTTATTTTATAGTTAGATGATATCTGAAAGTAACATGACTGAAATCATTAGACTAAGGAATAATGAAGCTTGTTCCAAATAGCCTTACTTCAAGAGAGAAAAGATGACCATCTGGCAAAACTTCATCATCTTGCTGTCTTGTTGCCCTTCTTATGACTGCAAAAATTACGCTTAATTTAATTATTACTTATAAGAAATTGTGAATTAAAGCACTTGTTTTTTAGCTTTAGTTAAGTAAAAGGACTTCAAGAAATTGGCGTCTAAATTAAAGCACTTTTTTAGCATTACACTGAAGAGGGGGCGTGAGATGAGAAAGCGAGAAGAACTCATAGAAGCTTCCAATCTTAGGGCACGTATTGCTCATCTCTCCCTCTACGTCCACTGCCGCCGCATCTTTACCCAGCTGCTGAGCCGTCGTCGGCGTCGGCGATTGCGGCGGCGACGGCAGCTTATCATTTGTCCGAGCCTTGTTGGATTTTTTGGCGCTCTTGTTATCCTGCACGCCCCGCGCATTCTTGCTAGTCTCACTTTTCAACTCTTTGCCACTATTTCCCGACGGCCCAAAACTCGTCGTACAAGCAACGATATCCAGCAGCCTTCTAACGTGCGCCGTGGCGCTTTCTTCATCGTAATCCTCTGGGTCAAAAAAAAGGAAATAAAATAATGTTTGAGGGTTAAATCGGGATTGCACTAGTGACTACTTCCTAAAACAGAAATATTCTATACGACGTCGTGGATTCTGAAATTTTTTTACCTTCGACAAGATTCAGGAGGCAGGGCTTCAGTGCGGAAACGTCCACTGTATCTTTTAAACGGGGGCCTCTTACCTGTTAAGTGGGACAACAGTAAAATTCAAATGCTCCTAGTTAGGGAAAAAGATAAAAGAGAATATGACAGGTCTATTAATGCCCTTTATTTACCTCATGAGATAGAGAGAAATTGGTGATATTACAAGTTGTTGTGTTCACGGATAGTAATCGACGAACATCGATAATTCTATCTGTAGATATTCCCTGCTCAAATAAAAGAAAAACTTTTAAATAATTTTAGATAGTTGAGACTATTTTATTATATAAATGTAATATTAATAAACGTGTAGCAATATTTTTCCTAGATAATTTAATGCTAAGTGAATTGTTAACAAAAAAATAAATTACTGTTGAGCACACCTTATCCATGTCACTTCATGAATTTTAAATTATGTCACATTCACAAAATATTTTATTATTCATTAAATAGTATATATTGCGTGCAAGTTGATATGACGAAACTGATATATGGCTCTTGTTTCTATATGAATTTTTTTCCTACGACTTCTACTGGATTTGTTTATTGACCATTCAATTTTCAAAACTACTTGTAATAGATATCAAAATTAGAAAAGAGTTTAAAGAGTTGTGCTTATGCAAGTAACCAATGAAATCTTGAGAGAGTTGAGATGGTTAACCGACTACTTGAAAAGTAGAAGAACTTCAGCTCCTCATTTTTTATTTTGAATATAATTAGAAAGCCAAAGCTGTCAAAAGCTGAGTCTGCTTCCTTGAAAAAGCAACAAACTAAGTTGAACTTGAACATCAACAAAAAACTAAACACAAAACTACTCGGATAAAATAAAGAATTGGTAGTGTTAACTTGCTTGAATATTTGGAAAGTAAAAAAAAAAAAAAAGGGACCTATGTTTTAAACAAACTAATGATTCATAAGCCATTTCAACCAATAAATAAATTTGTTACATAAATGACAAACCTTTAAAATAACTTGAGTCTCGTCCGGAAGGTTTATCATTATATCCATTACAACTGGAAGAACTGATGAACATCAAAAAGGAAAAATATCATCAGTAAGCAATAAAAAATCATTGACATTTAAATCTTATTGTTAAAATTCATTAAACGAGCAAATGCAGATTATTATCGCAGTAAAGAGTACCCTTCTCTTCCTTCTTCTTCTTGTCTCCCTTTGTCTTGCCACGACCATTCTTGTTTGGTGCCATATTCAAAGTTTCAGATTCTTTAAATGTACCTATATTATTAAATCCAATTAACGAATTAAATGTATAGTCCTTTCTTTGGATTATAATATATTGTATGCACCAGAATAGACGAATTAAACCTGCTAGAAGTGGCAGTAGCACACTCCTTGAAAAGAATTTATTCAAAGAAACAAAATAAGGAAATACAAGCAAGAAGATAGTGAGAATAAACAGAGAATTCTCCTTGTGTGGATAGAATTCGCGACATAATCATGTTTCACGAGAAAAGGTATAATATAATTCTGAGAATTACCTGAAGTTTCGACAAGTGCTTAAACAAGAAAAGGGTATTTAATGCTTCAATCAATAACTATGAAAATGAAGTATATAGCACACCTGCTATAAATGTGTCGTATAATTAAGTATTGATATAAAGTATTTATTACTGTTTGATTGGTATGGGAATTTGATAAGAGGGGTTTAAACTAAAAGAGAAAAGGATAAGGAACAGTAGTTTTAAGAAGGTTTTTGAAACTGGAAAATGAAGGCTCAACCAAAGTAAAAGAGAGGAAGAAAGAAGGAAGCAATTGTGTGGGGGATATAGAGAGGGATGAGAGTGTGTGATAAGGAAGGAAGGGTTGAGATTTAACATTCAGAATTATAGTGACATTTTATGGCAGTTTCTGTAGATTTTATTTACATAAATTTCTATTTAATACAACTTGCTAGCTGCAAATTTTTAGAGATATATAGCAGAGACAGGGAGAGAGAAGAAAGGCGTGGACCACTTGGTTATTCATCTTGACTTGTGTGATTTCTCATGCCATCTCATAATTAACTTAATTTAAACACAACACAACCATTCTCTTAATTAACTTAAATTAAACTTTTAAACGCTAATCAAAATAAACCACAATACGCCAGAATAAACCATAACTTAATTTCCGTTGCCAATAAACCACTAAAATCAAAATCAAAATTGGCACGGTATAAAATTATGTTAGAGTTTAGACAGCAGAATACCAAAAAGTGTAGCAATTAAATTATATATATATACTCCCCTGTGATATGAAGCTAGCAATATATTACTACTTGAGGAACAAAAAAAAATTGCCGGTGATTTTTTTCATACATATCGTAAAATATGTGCCATCGTAAAGATTTATTATGAAATTCTAAAGCATGTAAAATCTTATCTCAACAACTTGAACAATCGATATTTCAAGTTTCATTGAAAATCAAATTATGTAATCTTCGCTCTAAAATTTCATAATTTTCTTAGGACGGAACAGTAATTCTTTTGATGATATATTGATATTCCAAAGTAAGTGCTAATATACTCCTATGCATGTGTCATTTGTGTTGTTAAAATAATTTCAAGACATTCATTTCATGGATCATTAAGCAGTTAAAGATAAATTTAATTCATCTTTCAGTTGTATATCTCTCACTATTCTCTGTTGGAATAGAGTGATAAGAAAAGGATTGGACCACTTGGTTATTCATCTTTTCACATACACGTGTGTGATTTTCTCACTGTCATTTACCAGCCAATAATTCATCCTAGCCCCCCTTCAATTTACATCAACTCTTGTACTTAGTACCAGTAGAAGTTGTAGTTATAAAATATTCAAATTGCCTTAACTCTCTGTGTTTTGCCATCAGTATTCAAATTGCGAATCAGAGGCCGAGCCATGATTTCAAGTTTATGGGTTCAGAATTTAAATTTTTTTAAATTATTTGATTCTAAATTAATAATTTATATATATTTAATAAAGAAATATAAGACAAACACATTATTTGAATCAAAGTTATTATATTCAATCGAACCCGTAGCCATGGCTCCGCCTCTGTTGCGAATTAATCAAGTGAAACCAATTTGCACCTATGTATGAATATTGATATCGCAGAAACACATGTAATTGAAATAATTGATTGAGTTATTCTTTTGATAGCTTTGGAGATGAACTGTTTCATCCCTGGACAGGCATCAAAGCTTCAAAATAAGCGATCACAAAATTATCTCAAAAAGACGAGAGAGAGCTATATTAATTTTTTTTAGTTTTTCATTTGGTGTTCGATATTAATATGATCTTACGTTAATGAATAAATTGCTCTAGATAAAAATGAATGAGTATTTAACTATTTATCTTACGGATGAGTTAGAGTTAAACTTGAAGCAGCATGTATGGGTCAAACTTTAGATCGAACTTAGTGACTGCAAATGGACGTGGTCGAAGAATAAGCCGACCACGGCTCAATGGCGAGGAGTCATCTAAAGTAGAGTTAGTGTCGAGGTCGAGTAAAAAAATGTACGGAAGCAACGGTATAATAAGTTTGCCGACGTCGAATAAAAGAATATATGGAAGCAACGGTATAATAAGTTTAGAATAGAGAGAGGAATATTCCGTTGGATATTCTTTCGGTGGTACTTTTTAGGGTTTCTTAGAAATATCCCCTGTAAATAGGAAGAGATAAAGAACAAAGGAGGATCTTCACTTTTCTGATAAGAACATATTGTAAAGGTTGACTACAAATAATATACAAAGTTTGTCTTATCCACTTATTCCATCGTTCAATAAATAGCTTTTACTCACAAGATTCAAGGATTTCTTGTCTACCTTCAGTTTGTACCTTCCCACGTTGTTGTCAGGAAGGAGAATCATCCAAGTTATCTAAACATTTGGGTAACAAATTCCTTCTTATTACATTTATTGTCATTATCTACATTCATTGCATACTTTCTCTATTGTATTCATTGACAATCATTGAGCACTTCTAATCGGCATTTAATATTAACGAATACAGCCCTACATCGTTAATACATTAAACCCTCAGATCTAGTAGATATAATATTTAACAAGGATTCATCTCTTATTTTTTATTAATTCTAAGAAAAGATTTAACACTTTCTTGGTAAAACACAGCCGTCTCATGATAATTATGTTACATATGTATGTACTATCGTCTGATTGTTGCAAGCCCATTAATTACAACTAGAGATCACTGTCTAATACAGGTTCAAGAGGATCACCAAAGCTGATTAATTTGGAACAAGCGCACCATTAATTCTGTTCAAGTGAGACGAGGATGCAAATGCGCAACTACTTTGAACTTCTCTTAACAGCTCGAGTCAGTTCCGAACATCACAAAGTAGTAAAAGCTTATCTATGAGCTCATATATTTGTTTCTATCTGAAATTCTGAATTAATGAATAACTTTACTCTATTAATATTACTGTATCAAATAAAATTTAATGTATGGTTGATCTAAAATATGTTTTCTATTGTATTGGTGGAAAAAAATATGCCACGTGGGCTATCAACAAGTTGGCGGGGTATGATACATGGAACATTGATGTAAGGACAAGTGGCATTCTTAATTAAACGAGTTAAAGAATGCGAAAAAGGCATGGGAGAAACGCCAACGGGGTTACGCAGAGGAAAAAACTGGACCTGACAACTATAAAAGAAGAAACATGAACGAAATGAATAAAGGTTATAAAGATGGGAATACACGAACTTGTCATAAATAAGGAAAGTAAATTGGGGCAGTTACAAGAAATCTTTAATCATAAATGTTTCTGTTACGATTGAACATGATAACGGGCAACCAATGCAATTAATACCATTAGTGAGCCTAAATTAAGTGAGGGAACCGTTATAATTGTATGCTCATATATAAGGACTGAAATCTCATTTGTAATGGCAAGTAATAATTATTATTGAAATTCATACAATTATTCTTTACTTTCAACGCTCTAAGCCGTAATTTTGGGAGTGATTATTAGTTAATCTCTTATTTTATTTGTCAGTTATTTTCATTCATTGATCTATTCTTCCAAAGTGATGTAGAAGTGAAGTAAATCTTGGTTATCAATAAGAAAATTTATCTATATAACCCTGTTAAAACATTATTCACCCATGGCTTTGAGTGTGAAGAAGGCCCCGGGCCTGTTTCTGAAGAAGTGCCACTTGCTTCCCTTCTAGTTTTATCTACTGTCAATCCCCTTGTGTCTTTTCCTGGTGTTTTCGAAGACTTCCATGGTTGCTGAAAAAATGAATATGTGGTTACATGAAAGAATTCACGGCATAAGAAAAAAGAGAAAACTTACGTGCAAAGTTTCATTTTTTCTGGAAAAGGCAAATTTTCTTCATCCACTAACCCATTAGTGGAGGCAGCAACAAAGCGGGCGTACCGGCCACGGTCACGGTCATCCTCCGGGCTAACTAAAACCCTTTTACTTCTCGCCACGAGGGAAAATACCCCTCACGAAACAACTTGGGGAAATAAAGATAGAGTAAGTGGCAGAAAGTAAAAGGAGCAGAAACCAAATACGACAAATAGCGAAGGCGTGCCACAACCCTCCACACGATGGGACCAATCTGGCCAAGGCAAACATTAAAATAGCGACAAAACTCGATGATCACTGGATCAATGAGATGCTTAAACCCTTAGTGAAAGGGTAGGTATAAGCAAAAGAAATGTCAGCATGGTAAGAGGTGATTCTTTGATTGGCACCGGGGGTTAAAACTAGGAAATCTGGTTTCCAATGACATTCTCGTGAAACTAAAGAAAGAAGACCATAAGTGGTTAAACTTGGGTAAAGTTCAGCAGGGTTAAGGGAAGCTTTAGAAGAAACTTGATTCTTCATGGTCTCACGATTTGACACAAAAGAAAATTCTTGAGGAACAATCTCAGAAACCGTAGGCTCACGTATAGGTTCATACATGTCCCTGTTTCTATAAGAAGATCTAGGGGTCAAAGGAGCCCTAGGTATAGAAGAAAATGGTCTGGCATAACTACTTTGAGTAGTAAAACCACGAGTAGATAGTGAATCAAGGCTATGAAGTCTAGAACCTCTCCTAATCCTAGTAGGGGCAGTAGAAGGAGCAAGTTCATCGACGATTACAACCTTGCGAGGGTCTGGTGTTGAAGAAGATAAGTTTAACAAAGGAAATATAGAGAAAAGGTACAGAAATACGAAGAAGGGTTAAGATGATGGATACTGAAGGGGAAAGGTTTTAAGAAATCAAAAATGATGAAGTATTTATAAGAAGATACAACATTCATTAAAATCGGTCATTATGAAGTGTCATAATGGAACCGTCGCTTCGTGATTGACGCAGCCGCAGAAAACCCTAAAAACATTGAGAAACTGTAGAATCAATCATAAGAAGCCACGTGGCATGGGCATTAAATGAATGTGACATACGTCGCTTCGATTCTGAAGGAGGCATAATGATACTCGAGAATATTCAGAAAGTTAGGGGACTATATGTATTGGTGGAAAAGAACATGACACATAGGCTATCAACAAACTGACGGGGCATGATACGTGGAACGTCTATGTAAGGACAGGTGACATTCTTAATTAGACGAGTTAAAGAATACGGAAAAGGCACGGGAGAAACGCTCACGGGGTTACGCTGAGAAAAAAATCGGCCCTAACAACATTAAAAGAATATATCACGACCCAAAATCTATTGAAGTTCATGATGGCGCCTAACGCCGCTGTCAGGCAAGCCAAAAATAAATAGTTAACGTGGTTCTTATTTTAGTATTTTTGAAATCATAATTTTCCTCAATTAGATGATAAGGGATAAAATTCACAAAGTAAATGATAATATTTTGACAACTACAATACTAAACAACCCGTAAATGCCCCCAAAACCCGATGTCACAAGTGCATGAGCATCAACTAGGGAGTGAGATAAAATACAGATCTGTCCGCAATACAAATTAGACAGAAAATGTATACATGACTCTGAAGGAGACTCTGTTGGATGCGGATCGTAATATATGATGCATCTCACCTAAGTCCCTGCATCAACCACGCCTCTGCGCCCACAAGGCCACTAGACATATATGCACCTGCAAAAAAATGTGCAGCAAGTGTAGTATGAGTACGTAAATCAACGCGTACCCAGTAAATATCCAGTCTAACCTCGAAGAAGTAGTGACGAGGGGTCGACTCCGACACTTACTATGGGCTAACAATAGAATGTCGATATTATGTTTAAGCATGGAATACATAACATAGTTGAAAATCCAATAATCGAAAATAATCAACAATTCTCTTTACTAATAGAAATTCCTAAATTCATTTTCCATCATTTAACAATTTATATCCCAAGCCAATAAAGCAATGTCATATTATTAGTTTTAAAGAGTTATCATGTGCAAGTCATGTCGAGGTCGTATGGCCCGATCCAATATATAAATATAAATGGTGCACTGTCGAGGGTCGAACGGCACAAACCATAGATGCATCTATTAACCCACCGAGGTGAACAACTCGCTCCCATGAGGGTAGTGAAAATTTGCCCCGCTCGCGGAATATATTTGCAACGCGGTTGCACATAGATTTCTTAAGTCATTATAATATTCTTCAATTCCTTTTCAAAGATACGAATTTCAAATGAAAATTTTCAAGTCTCGAAATCCACAATTTCAACTCTTTTCAAGGCATTTAACTAGCATACTCGATCTCAATTCTTTTCTAGGCAAATAATGAACATAATGAAATAACAATATCAACAAGGCCTGGTGTAAACCTAAACTACCCTGGCATAGGCATAATTAGTAGCTACGTACGCACTCTCGTCACCTCGTGCATACGTAGCCCCCACAAATAGAAGCACATATTAACTCAATTCACCTATGAGGTTAATTCCATCTTACAAGATTAGAAAAGAGACTTACCTCACTCTGAAGTTCCATATTCGGCTCCCAAGTCTTTCCAATAACTTAAACTGATGCCCAAAGCTCCAAAACTAGTCAAAAAATGTGCAAATCCATAAAAATATACTCCAATTCACAATAATTTCCAACTCCGCTCGAAAAAGTCGATAAAACCAACCCTCGGGCCCATGTGCCCGGATTTCGAAAATTTTCGAAGATAAACATTATTCATAACATCACGAACTCAAATATATAATTTATTCTCAATTCTATGCCCAAAATCGTGGTCAAGATTCAAAAATATCAATTTCTAGATTTTTTACCTAAACCCCAAACTTCCACTAATTTTCCATTCATGTTAAAATCTATATAATCCAAGTATTTAACTTGCAATTTGTGGGAATCACTAACCTTGACATGGATGATGAAGATAGAGATCCAAAATCGCTCCTAGGTCAGCTCCCATGGAGGAAATGAGATGAAATGAGCTAGACCAAATTTTTCAAACTTATAAACTGCCCAACCGACACTTCTTCACGATCGCATTCCACTAATTTTCCATGAATTTCCATATTAAAATCTATATATAGTCCAAGTATTTAACTTACAATAAGTGGGAATCACTTACCTTGACATGGATGATGAAGATGGAGCTCCAAAATCGCTCCTAGGTCGGCTCCCATGGAGGAAATGAGATGAAATGAGCAAGCCCATTTTTGCAAACTTATACACTGCCCAGGCGACACTTCTTCGCGTTCACGATCCACTCATCGCGTTCGCGATGAACAAAATACTCAAAAGCCATTTTCAAACTCTTCTAAGATAGTCTCTAGTATAATGGCCATAACTTTTTGTACGAAACTCCAAATGATAAATGGTTTAACTTTATGAAAATAAGACACCAAGATCTATTACTTTCTTTTTTTGGTCATCATCAATTCCTTATAGATTTTGAGATATAATCTGCCAAAGTCAGCCCTGTGCCACAAAAATTTCTTCTTCATCTTCCTGGACAGCCTGTTGTGTACCAGCCATAACTTTTTTACACAAATCCAAATGCTAAATTGCTTACCTTTTTGAAAACTAGACACAAAGGGCTACAACTTTTATTTTTAGATCATCTCAAAATTCCTTATAGATTGCGAGATATGAGCCTCCAAAATCAGACCTATGTAACAGAGATTTCCTTCTTTGCGAACACGAAGAACAAAATCCCAGAAGCCAAATCCTTCTTCGCGAACGCGAAAGGATCCCCGTGAATGCGAAGAAAAACACCAGACATCAGAAAATCAGCATCCAAAGTAGCCCAAAATGATATAAAACACACCCGAGGTCCTCGGGACCCCAACAAAATATACCAACGAGTCTTAAAACATCATACGAACTTAGTTGAGGCCTCGAATCACATCAAACTTCGTTAAAAATACGATTCACTCCCCAATTTCAATCCTAATGAAACTAAGAAATTTCAACTTTTATATTTGATCCCGAAACCTATCAAATCAAGTCCGATTGACCTCAAAATTTGCACGCTAGTCACATTTGACATTACGAACCTACTCCAACTTTCGGAATCGGAATCCGAATTGGATATAAAAAAATCCACTCCCAGTCAAACTTCTCAAAAACTTTCGACTTTCCAACGTTCACCAAATGACCCCAAAATGACCTACGGACCTCCAAATCCACACCCGCATGCGCTCCTAAGACCAAATCACCATACGGAGCTATTCTCATGCTCGGAATCCCAAACGGACATCGATGACATTGAAATACACTTCAACCCAAATTTATGAAATTCTTCCAAAGTATCAACTTTCCACAATAGGCGCAGAAATGCTCCCGGGTCATCCAGAACCCGATCCAAACATAGGCCCAAGTCCAAAATCATCATAGGAATCTTTTGGAACTTTCAAATCCCGATTCCGAGGTCGTTTACTCAAAAATCAAACCTTAGTCAATTCGTCCAACTTAAAGCTTCTGAAATGAGAATTTTATTTCCAAATCAACTCCAGACTTCCCTAAATTCAATTTCGACCACGCCTACAAGTCATAATACCTTAAGTGAAACTGCTCAAGGTCTCAAATCGTCGAATGACGCGCTAGAGCTCAAAACGACCGGTCATGTCGTTATATTCTCTCCCACTTAAACATATGTTCGTCCTCGAACGTGCTAAGAACTATTCTAGAGTTGTCCGAAATCATTGTTTAACACCTCGTGCACCTGCCCGTGCTACCACAACCCAATTGAGCACATTCGCTCGAGCCAGTCTGAAGATTCTCCCTTTTTTTTATTTAGTCAAAAAGCCTTAGGCCAAATTCCAACATCCGAAATCCTCTATCAGGCCTGCTCTCAACATACAAACATTGTATCAGCCATTACTCACCGTACCAAAACATTATTGTATACCTGTTCTGAATTCATACCATGTACCACATAATTCACATGACCAAAATAACATCCTCTGACATAAATAGCCACAATTACACGAATCTGATGCCCACAACACACCTCATGGCACATATAAGTCCTGCTCCAACTCTTGCAATACTGCCACGACGGAAGAGATGTGTAGAAATTCATAACCAGCTACTGAGTCAACAAATCATTGAGTCTCTCCTCCTGACAAGGACCATTACCTCTTTTTGAACCAAATAACGATATTTGCTCTTTAATATGCCTCATATAAATCCGTTCGCACTGATCCTAGGTCCAATAATCTCGTCTCACCAGTACAAGTTGCTCAAGCGATAAGCCACCTCAGACACTGCAAAAAGTCTCATATGATGCCATAGAGTGCTAACAAGCCACAACCTTGAATGCGATCAGTAAGAAAAAATGAGCTCAGGAAAGAACTTCTCAACCCACGTAACTAATTTAATAAGCGAAAAGATGTTATGAACCTTCCTCATAAATGAGAAGCAAAACACACAAGAAAGATACGGGAAACTGTACTCAACATCACACTGTTGCGGCGTACAACCCGATCCACACATGATACCATTGCGGCGTGCAACCCGATCCAATCATGATACCCGTGGTGGCGTGCCACCCGATCCAAACAACATATCCGTGGCGGCGTGCCACCCGATCCATATATAATAATCTATAAGGAAATACTTACCGAGCTAAAATTCTCATAATTACGAAATACCCGAATATCGACCACAAGCACGTCAAGTGCGTAATACCATCCCTAGGGAGACAAATAGCGTCGTACGCCACAAAACTCAAACACGACTAAGGTGCGATATATGATATGCATCTCGAGAGACATCCTGCTCACATAAGACCCTCGTTACACAGAACTTCAATACATGTGCAAATTAATAATGGCGTCTCACAACCCACACGACACAATAGAGTATTACATGAAATAACGGATGACGAAATAGCATCCAATGTTTGAATACTCCTTCATAAGGAGTGTTATGCTGAATGAACACACCCGGTATGGTGTAGAGTACACATCCACATTTGTACCCATCAACGGACCTTATCCGATTCTGATCATACCATGCTTGGGAAAATAACCTCTCAAGGACCCACCCACAATGACCTATTCATGACACATAAGAATAGTCGTCGAATCCGGACCAAACTTCCACAATTCACAACCAATTGAATAGAGCGCTTTTCAGGCCTAAACTCTCACATTAGCGATAGTGCCAAAAATTTCCACACTTGGTTTCAATCTTCAATCAATCAAGTGACTACATGTCACACTTATACAATATTCCAGTGGGATATGCTATCACGACCTTTAGCACCAGGTAACAAGTCTGCACATCCATACCACCGGCCATACTAATGTCGTAAAGCAAATCAAGAATCCGCAATCAGTACACAAAGCCTCTTACATAAGACACCGATCTCAGGTGACGCTAAAGACAATACCAGCTTACTCTAACCATCTGAATCCTTTCTTTCTTACTCGAGCTCGTGATATTCTTGCCAACACCAAACAACAATCTTGCTCCTCAACTTCCAATTCCCATGTTGCTCATTGCACTTAACATGCCAATACGTGATAGTACAAGAATTTCACCATAACTCTTGAACCACTAAATAGAATAAACACTCCATCATATAGAAACCTTTCACTTAACTCACTTTCAGGAGAACCATAGCAACACGTGACTGAATTCCCATAAACGCAGAAACTACCATCTTCTAATAGTGTTCTAGACCACCATAACTCTTTCGGGATCCATCCACACATAACAAGACATAATACTTGAATGCCTCCAGATAAAATCAATTACGGCGACCGTCAAATCTCGCATTTACCTCCAAAAATCACATGCATAACTTAACACGCTAAAGGGACTGATCATTGCCACCATTATACCGAATCAACCATTGCAAACCGAACCAACTTCTTCTAATTTACTATGGTCTTGCCTTAAAAATAATAATAACTCCACTCAAAAAATAACGAACCCAATACGCACTCATCCTGAGTGACCCTATTTCACGAGACCACGTTGCCTCAAGACTCACGAACTAACTCATACCCTCTTTGAGCGCACATTCGCATATTCAACTGGTACACCCACTCTGATAACTCCTCTACGAGTCCAAAATCATTTTCTCCCATTCCTCCAATGCTACACCGCAGACCGATGATAACATAGAACATTCCAAGCCCCTTTCGTAATCCACTCAAGAAGCTCGATACTTTATACCACGGACTCGAAATCCTTAGGCACCGCACTTTAATTTTGAACCTACTAGGACCATTGTTTAAAGTCACACACTCTGACTTGTTCCCTAATATAATCAAACTCCAAGGCCCTTCTAGCACGTGAACACCCTCTCAAAGAAGCAACCGGATGAATTCCTTTCCTTGTACATCACATCCACATGAAGCATAAACTCTGAGTCTTCCCAAAGCCTGAACATGAATCGATAAGGACAATTATGGAACACCTTCCTTAAATGCTTTGCTCACATCATCACTGACGTTATTTTACCTTAATCAAAATAACCCACCTTTGCACCGATAACCAGGAACCTCACAAGTAGACAACCACGCAATCCAATCATAGACAGTGGGGTTCTCCCACTTAGCTTGAAGCTACAATTATATAACCCTCGAACCCACCGAGATTCCTTCTTCCCCATTGACATCAGCTAAAAGTCCAACAATGCATTCTAAACTCGAAGTCATGTTGCATCCAAATAAAATCCGTGGACCTAGTCCCTGTCCACCATGAATTCCCAAATGGCTCCAAAATTTCCTCAAGGCTTGTGAACATCCTACCACAAAACCCATATGTTACCCTGCCACTCTCCCACTTTGGTTAAAACCTATCCTATAAGTAACTCCTCGACTTCTGTTGTTCATACTTGACCTTCTAGCAATTCAACCACCGCAAAACACATCCCACATGTCCTTCCTCGTCCTTCGCTGCCCAATTGTTGCCTCAAATCCGAATCCATCCCTGTGACACTTGAACTAATAAATTTCCACCAACTCCAAGCCCACTAAAAGATCATCCTTCTTGAGCCATCAACATTATAAATACCCATTCGATTCTGAAATCGCTACTCTTTACTATCCTTGACAATCACTTCTCCATCACCATTTCACACGACCCTGCCCCGAAGGAAAATTGATGAAGACCATAACATCGGCAAACCTTAACGTGTTCAACAAGGACGATGACACCACATCACAATTTAGAATTCCACCACGCTCAAAAATACCAAATCTCGTTACTCCATTATCCCAAACCCGAACATTCATAGTTTTATTACCTTTACTCCGACGGAAATAAACTGTTGAACCTTTGAATCATGCACTGAGAAAAAAACCTCATTTCAAGTCATTCACTTCCTTGACACATAACAATCACCCTACCACTACACCAACACTGTGCGATAGCAACACATGAATCGTCATAACAATCAATGCCAAATCTCAAAACCATAGGTAATATTGATACTGAGATGAAACGTCAGGATAACCTTCCGTAAGGAGACGGCAATAGCCCAATCAAATATGCAGGTAGAAGCATCCTGCACCACATCTATAGTACCGTGACCATTCCTCGATTCCCAATCTGTAACAAGCGCTTCACATCGCATAAGATTGAATAGGAAAGAAGCCTAGAAAGAATCAAATCACACGATGACGAATCAAGAAGGGAAGTGCTCCTAACAACCATGTAGCCTCTCGAAGCTAAGTGTTGACGCCTCCATACCGATCCACAAGACTCTACTAGACTCGTCCATGACTCGTGAGACCTAAGTGAACCTAGTGCTCTGATACCATATTGTCACGACCCAAAATCCATTTAAGGTCGTGATGGCACCTAATGTCATTTTCAGGCAAGCCAAAATAAACAATTAACTTGGTTCTTATTTATTTTAGTATTTTTGAAATCATAATTTCCCTCAATTAGATAATAAATGATAGAATTCACAGAATAAATGATAATATTTTTACAACTTCAATACTTAACAACCCATAAATGCCCCCAAAATCCAGTGTCACAAGTGCATGAGCATCAACTAAGGAGTGAGATCAAATATAGTATCTGTCCGGAATACAAATTAGACAGGAAATGTATATATGACTCTGAAGGAGACTCTACTGGCTGCGGATTGTAACATAGGATGCAGCTCACCGAAGTCCTCGCATCAACCATGCCTCTGAGCCCACAAGGCCACTAGACATATATGCACCTGCAAAAAAATGTGCAGCAAGTGTAGTATGAGTACGTAAATCAACACGTACCCAGTAAGTATCCAGTCTAACCTCGAAGAAGTAGTGGAGAGAGGTCGATCCGACACTTACTATGGGCTAGCAATAAAATACCGATATTATGTTTAAGCATGGAATACATAACATAGGTGAAAATCCAATAATAAAAAATAATCAACAATTCTCTTTACTAATAGAAATTTCCAGATTCATTTTTCATCATTTAACAATTTATATCCCAAGCTAATAAAGCAATGTCAATTATTATTAGTTTTAAAGAGTTATCATGCCCAAGTCATGCCGAGGTCATACGACCCGATCCAACATATAAATATAAATTGTGCAATGTCGAGAGTAGAACGACACGAACCATAGATGCATCTATTAACCTGCCGAGGCGAACTGCCCGCTCCCATGAGAGTAGTGGAAATTTACCTCGCTCGCGGGATATATTTGCAACGCGGTTGCATATATGTTTCTTAAGTTATTATAATATTCTTCAATTCCTTTTCAAAAATACGTATTTCAAATGAAAACTTCCAAGTCTCCGAATTCTTAATTTCAACTCTTTTCAAGGCATTTAATAAGCATACTCGATCTCAATTCTTTTCTAGGAAAATAATAAACATAATAAAATAACGGTATCAACAAGGCATGGTGTAAACCTAAAACTACCTGGACATAGGCATAATTAGTAGCTATGTACGGACTCTCATCACCTCGTGCGTACGTAGCCCCCATGAATAGAAGCACATATTAACTCAATTCACCTATGGGGTTAATTCCTTCTTACAATGTTAGAAAAGAGACTTACCTCACTCTGAAGTTCCATAGCCGGCTCCCAAGCCTTTCCAACAACTCAAATAGATGCCCAACGCTCCAAAACTAGTCAATAAATCTGAAAAATCATAAATATATACTCTAATACTTATTATAATCCAATTTACAATAATTTCCAACTCCGCTCGAAAAGTCGATAAAATAAACTCTCGGACCCATGTGT
The DNA here is from genome assembly GCA_005239525.1 of Nicotiana knightiana. Lineage (NCBI taxonomy): Eukaryota > Viridiplantae > Streptophyta > Magnoliopsida > Solanales > Solanaceae > Nicotiana > Nicotiana knightiana. The sequence continues at coordinate 75,604 of ML381780.1, forward strand.
CCATATTCCAAATATTGATTTATATATAATTGATTGAGTTATTCTTTTGACAGCTTTGGAGATGAACTTTTTCATCCATGGACAGGCATCAAAGCTTCAAAATAAGCGACCACAAAATTATCTCAAAAATATGAGAGAGAGCTATATTAATTTTTTTGGTTTTTCATTTGGTGTTCGATATTAATATGATCTTACATTAATGAAGAAATTGCTCTAGATAAAAATGAATAAGTATTTAACTATTTATCTTACAGATGAGTTAGAGTTAAACTTGAAGCATCATGTATTAGTAAAAATTTAGATCGAACTTAATGACTGCAAATGGACGTGGTCGAAGAATAAGCCGACCACGGCTCAATGGAGAGGAGTCATCTAAAGTAGAGTTAGTGTCGAGGTCGAGTAAAAAAATGTACGGAAGCTACGGTATAATAAGTTTGCCGAGTTCGAATAAAAGAATATATGGAAGCAACGGTATAATAAGTTTAGAATAGAGAGAGGAATATTCCATTGGATATTCTTTCGGTTGTACTTTTTAGGGTTTCTTAGAAATATCCCCTGTAAATAGGAAGAGATAAAGAACAAAAGAGGATCTTCAATTTTCTGATAAGAACATATTGTAAAGGTTGACTACAAATAATATACAAAGTTTGTCTTGTCCACTTATTCCATCGTTCAATATATAGCTTTTACTCACAAGATTCAAGGATTTCTTGTCTACCTTCAGTTTGTACTGTCCCACGTTGTTTTCAGGAAGGAGAATCATCCAAGGTATCTAAACATTTGGGTAACAAATTCCTTCTTATTACATTTATTGTCATTATCTACATTCATTGCATGCTTTCTCTATTGTATTCATTGACAATCATTGAGCACTTCTAATCGGCATTTAATATTAACGAATACAGCCCTACATTGTTAATACAATAAACCCTCAGATCTAGTAGATATAATATTTAACAAGGATTCATCTCTTATCTTTTATTAATTCTAAGAAAAGATTTAACACTTTTTTTGGTAAAAACACAGCTGTCTCATGATAATTATGTTACATATATACGTACTATCGTCTGATTGTTGCAAGCCCATTAATTACAACGAGAGATCACTGTCTAATACAGGTTCAAGAGGATCACCAAAGCTGATTAATTTGGAACAAGCACACCAGTAATTCTGTTCAAGTGAGACGAGGATGCAAATGCGCAACTACTTTGAACTTTTCTCTTAACAACTCGAGTCAGTTTCACAAAGTAGTAAAAGCTTATCTATGAGCTCATATATTTGTTTCTATCCGAAATTCTGAATTAATGAATAACTTTACTCTATTAATATTACTGTATCAAATAAAATTTAATGTACGGTTGATCTAAAATATGCTTTCTATTGTATTGGTGGAAAAAAATATGCCACGTGGGCTATCAACAAGTTGGCGGGGTATGATACATGGAACATTGATGTAAGGACAAGTGGCATTATTAATTAGACGAGTTAAAGAATGCGAAAAAGGCATGGGAGAAACGCCAACAGGGTTACGCAGAGGAAAAAACTGGACCTGACAACTGTAAAAGAACAAACATGAACGAAATGAATAAAGGTTATAAAGATGGAATACACAAACTTGTCATAAATAAGGAAAGGAAATCGGGGCAGTTACAAGAAATCTTTAATCATAAATGTTTCTGTTACTATTGAACATGATAACGGGAAACCAATGCAATTAATACCATTATTGAACCCAAATTAAGTGAGGGAACCGTTATAATTGCATGCTCATATATAAGGACTGAAATCTCATTTTTAATGGCAAGTAACAATTATTATTGAAATTCATACAATTATTCTTTACTTTCAACGCTCTAAGCCGTAATTTTGGGAGTGATTATTAGTTAATTCCCCCATGAATAGAAGCACGTACTAACTCAATTCACCTATGGGGTTAATTCCTTCTTACAAGGTTAGAAAAGAGACTTACCTCACTCTGAAGTTCCATAGCCGGCTCCCAAGCCTTTCCAACAACTAAAATAGATGCCCAACGCTCCAAAACTAGTCAATAAATGTGAATAATCATAAATATATACTCCAATACTTATTATAATCCAATTTACATTAATTTCCAACTCCGCTCAAAAAGTCGATAAAATCATCTCTCGGACCCATGTGTCCATATTCCAAAAATTTTCGAAGATAAACATTTTTCATAACATCACGAACTCAAATATATAATTTATTCTCAATTTCATGCCCAAATTCGTGGTCAAAACCCAAAAATATTAATATCTAGGTTTTCTACCAAATTTCCACTAATTTTCCATGAAAAAATCTATATATAATCCAAGTATTTAACTTGCAATATGTGAGAATCACTTACCTTGACATGGATGATGAAGATGGAGCTCCAAAATCTCTCCTAGGTAACTAACTGCATACCTGAAGTTAGCTTGTGTGCGCATAGCGTTATCTTATTCTTTGAATACTTCCTTTAGGCGGCTAGAAAGATGTTATTTGTGTGGTCCGAGCCAAACCCATTTTTGCAAACTTATATGTTGCCGAGGCACTTCTTTGCGTTCGCGAGCCCCCCATCGCGTTCGAGATGAACAAAATTCTCAAAAGCCATTTCCAAACTCTTCTAAGATAGCCTCTAGTATAATAGTCATAAATTTTTGTAAAAAAACTCCAAATAAGAGATAGTTTAACTTTATGAAAACTAGACACTAGGATCTACTACTTTCATGTTTTGGTCATCTCCCAATTATTTATAGATTTAGAGATATAAGCTTCCAAAGTTAGCCTTGTGCAACACAATTTCTTCTTTATCTTTCCGGACAGTCTGTAGTGTACGAGCAGTAACTTTTTGTACAAAAATATAAGTTCTAATTGGTTTACCTTTCTGAAAACTATAAACAAAGATCTACAACTTTATTTTTGAATCATCTCTAAATTCCTTATAGATTGCGAGATATGAGGATCTGAAGTCAGACCTATGTAATAGAGATATCCTTCTTCGCGAACGAGAGAGTCTCTTCGCGAACGAGAGAGTCTCTTCGCGAATGCGAAGAACAAAATCCCAGAAGCCAAATCCTTCTTCACGAACGCGAGAGGAGCTTGCGAACGCGAAATACAACACTAGACAGAAACAAATGAGCATCCAAATTATCCCAAAATGATATGAAACACAACTGAGGCCCCCGGGACCCCAGCCAAATATACCAACGAGTCTTAAATCATCATACGAACTTAGTCGAGTCCTCAAATCACATAAAGTTTCGCTAAAAACACGATTCACACCCCAATTCAAGCCCAATAAAACTAAGAAATTCCAACTTCTATATTTGATCTCGAAACCTATCAAATCAAGTCTGTTTGACCTCAAATTTTGCACGCAAGTCACATTTGACATTACGGACCTACTACAACTTTCAAAATCTGAATTTGAACCGGATATCAAAAATTTCAGTCCCGATCAAACTCCCCAAAAACCTTCAAATTTCCAAATTTCGCCAAATGACCCCGAAATGACTTACGGACCTCCAAATCTACATCCGTACGCGCTCTTAAGATCAGAATCACCATACAGAGCTATTCCCAGGCTCGGAATCCCAAACGGACATCGATTACATTGAAATACACTTCAACCCAAATTCATGAAATTCTTCCAAAGTATCACATTTCCACAATAGGCGCCAAAACGCTCCCGGGTCATCTAAAACCCGATCTAAACATACGCCCAAGTGTCACGACTCTAAACTCAAACCTATCATTAGGGAGCCTATCGATGGTACTAGGCCAGCCGACTCCCATATTACTTCAATAATTCATTCAAATATATGACAAAAAAACTTTTTGTATAACAGAATTCATAAAAGAAACAAGAGTTGAACTCATATAGAAATGCGAAAACAAATCCCCAAACATCGGGGTGTCACTGAGTCATGAGAAACTACTTAAACTATTCCGACAATAACAAGACTAACATAGTCTGGAAAGTCCAAGATACAACTAAAGGAAAGATAGAGAAGAAGAAAGTAAGGCTGTGAATGCCGGGCAGCTACCTCGCTATCTCCAACGATCAGCTAGAGGACTATCAGCAGTCGTTACCGTGACCAAAAATGCCTGAATCTGCACAAAAGGTGCAGGGAGTAACGTGAGTACACCAAATCAGTAAGCAATAGAGGTAAATAAGGACTGAGAAGTAGTGACGAGATAAATGCAAGTACAATTTATTTCACAAAGATTCAGTAAAGTGTGGCATGATTTACATCCAGAGTTCAAGTCAAATAAGCTTGTTTAAATCAGATTCCAGTAAAGTCAATAAGAAATATCTTTCAACAGTTCTCAAACAAGGACTCAACAACTATGTGCATAAATAATGAAATCATGTAACGACCCTCGGGCAAAAATTACTCGGTCTCCCTAAACACTCCAATCTCACAATGACTCATGCCTCACTTTCGCTCGACACTAGGCACTTAGTAGGTACTTGCGCTCACTGGGGGTGCATACAGACTCCGGAAGGGATCCTTCAGCCCAAGCGCTATATCAATGCCAATCATGGCAGAATCAATGAAATAGGTTGGAGCGTGCAGCCCGATCACACAAATGTCCTCACAAATCAGGCCCTCGGCCTCACTCAGTCATCAATCTCCCCAGTCTATCGGGCTCTCAGAAATCAAAGTAATGAGCCAAAATAACATTGACATGATGCATCAAGTAGAATAACATCGACTGAGCTATGATGTAAGAATGCATGAACATGACTGAGTGCATATATCAACTAAACAATGAGAGGATAGCAAGAAATGACCCCCAAGGGTCCAAACAATACATGCATAAAGCCTAAACATGGTATCTAGCATGATTTACAATCAATCTTCCTATAATACATAAGGAGCATATAGCTATCAACAGGTTTTTCAACTTTAGAGTTGCTACGGGACGGACCAAGTCACAATCCCTATCGGTGCACGCCCACACACTCGTCACCTAGCATGTGCGTCACCTCCAAATAGTCACATGACAAAAAATCCAGGGTTTCATACCCTCGGGACCAGATTTACAACCATTACTTACCTCAATCCGAGCAATTCCCTACTTCGTAATGCCCTTGCCTCTCTATTCGGCCTCCAAACATCCCGAATCTAGCCACATGTAATACAACACAATCAATAACGGATAAAGGGATAAATTCCATAAGAAACTACTAAATTAGAGTCAAAATCTTAAATCTACTCAAACCCAACCTCCGAGCCCATGTCTCAAAATACGACAAAAGTCACAAAACCCGAAAGTACATTAGCTCACGAGTCAACCCATACTAAATTCATCAAAATCCGACATCATTTGCTCTCTCAAATCCCCAAAATACACTCTCCAAAATCCCAAGTCCTAACTCCCAATTTTCATTTCAAAACCCCACTAATTAGGTGAGAAATCTACGGGAAAACACCATAGCTAAGGATAATAGGGCTCAAGTAACTTACCTCAGTGAATAGCCTTGAATTTCCTTCAAAAATCACCTCAAAAGCTACAAAGTCCGAGTTCAAAATTGTGGAAATGAGGAAAAAATCTCGAAGTCCTCTATTTATACATTTTGCCCACTAAAATCGCACATGCGGTGCCAATTTGGCATATGCGGGGCCGCATCTGCGGACCAAGATCCACTTATGTGGAAATCACTTAAAATCCCTAGCACCGCATCTACGATCATCGCATGTGCGGAAACTACCTCGCACCTGTGCGTGCCTTCCCGCATTTGCGACTCTCGTAGGTGCGGGAATATCTTTGGACCTGCTGTTTCTTCCCAGGTCCTCTATGGCCGCATTTGTGGCTCCTCAACCGCTCTTGCGGGCTCGCACCTGCGACTTTCACTCCGCAAGTGCGGAAGACACCAGAACCAGCAGCTTCAGTTGCATTTTCCAAGTTCCAAACCTTCCGTTAACCACCCGGAATCACCTCGAGGCCCTCGGGACCTCAACCAAACATACCAAAAAGTCTCATGACATGACATCATAAGAACTTGGTCAAACCTTCGAATCGCTCAAAACAACATCAAAACACCAAATTACCCTCGGATTCAATCCTAAGAACTTTTAAACTTCCAAATTCTGTAAACGACGCCGAAACCTATAAAACCACGTCTGAATGACCTCAAATTTTTCCCTCACCTCACAAATGACACCACGAACCTACTCCAACTTCTAGAAATTCATTCCGACTCCGATATCAAATTTTCCACTGCCGACCAAAATCGCCAAATTTTCAACTTTCGCCAATTCAAGCATAATTCCACTACGGACCTCCAAATGACATTCCGGACGCGCTCCTAAGTCAAAAATCACCTAACAGGGCTAACAGAACCATCAAAATTCAAATCCGAGATCGTTTACACATAAGTAAATATTTGGTTGATTTTTCCAACTTAAGCTTATAATAAAGAGACTAAGTGTCTCAATTCACTCTGAAATCACTCTGGACCGGAACCAGCTAACCCAACATATCATAATATAGCAGAAGAACAGAAAAATGAGCAGAAATGGGAGAAATAGGGCTATAACTCTCGAAACAACCGGTCGAGTCGTTACAATCCCTATCGGTGCACGCCCACACGCTCATCACGTAGCATGTGCGTCACCTCCAAATAGTCACATGACACAAAAATGTGGGGTTTCATACCCTCAGGACAATATTTACAACTATTAATTAACTCAATCCGAGAAAATTCCTACTTCGTAATGCCTTTGCCTCTCGAGTCGGCCTCCAGACATCCCGAATCTAGCCATAGGTAATACAACACAATCAATAACGGCTAAAAGGATAAATTCCATAAGAAACTACTAAATTAGAGCCAAAATCTACTCAAACCCGGCCCTCGGGGCCATGTCTCAAAATCCGACAAGTCACAAAACCCGAAAACCCATTCACTCACGAGTCTACCCATACTAAATTCATCAAAATTCGACATCATTTTTTCTCTCAAATCCCCAAAATACACTCTCCAAAATCCCAAGCCCTAACCCCTAATCTTCACTTCAAAATCCCACTAATTAGGTGAGAAATCTACGGGAAAACACCATATCTAAGGATAATAGGGCTCAAGTAACTTACCTCAGTGAATAGCCTTGAATTTCCTTCAAAAATCACCTCAAAAGCTCCAAAGTTCGAGTTCAAAATTGTGTAAATGAGGAAAAAATCTCGAAGTCCTCTATTTATACATTCTGCCCAGTGAAACCGCACCTACGGTGCCAATTTTGCATATGCGAACCAAGCTCCGCTTTTGCGGAAATCACTTAAAACCCCTGGGACCGCTTCTGCGACTCTCTACCGCATATGTGATCATCGCATCTGCGAAAACTACCTCGCACCTGCGACTTCCCTATCGCACCTGCGCGTGCCTGCCCGTATCTGCGACTTTCGCAGGTGCAGGAATATCTTCACCCATGCGGTTCCTACCCAGGTCCTCTATGGCCGCATGTGCGGCTCCTCAGCCGCTCCTGCGGTCCCACTTCGCAGGTGCAGAAGACACCAGAAACTTCAGCTGCATTTTCCAAGTTCCAAACCTTCCGTTAACCACCTGGAATCACCCCGAGGCCCTCGGGACCTCAACCAAACATATCAACAAGTACCATGACATCATAAAAACTTAGTCGAACCTACGAATCACTCAAACAACATCAAAATGCCAAATTACCCTCGGATTCAAGCCTAGGAACTTCTAAACTTCCAAATTCCGCAAATAAAGAGATTTTTCCAACTTAAGCTTCTAATAAAGAGACTAAGTGTCTCAATTCGCTCTGAAACCACTCCGGACCCGAACCAACTAACCCGATATATCATAATATAGCTGAAGAATACCAAAAGGAGAAGAAATGGGGGGAAACGAGGCTATAACTCTCGAAATGATCTGTCGGGTCGTTACACCAAGTCCAAAATCATCATACGAACCTGTTGGACCTTAAAATCCCGATTCCGATGTCATTTACTCAAAAATCAAACCTTAGTCAATTCTTCCAACTTAAAGCTTCCGAAATGGGAATTTTATTTCCAAATCAACTATGAACTTCCCGAAATTCAATTTCGACCACGCGTACAAGTCATAATACCTGAAGTGAAGTTGCTCAAGACCTCAAATCGCTGAACGTCGCGCTAGAGCTCAAAACGGTCGCTCGGGTCGTTACAGAAGAAACATGAACGAAATTATTAAAGGCTGCAAATAAGGGAAGATACACGAACATGTCATAAATAAGGAAGGAAATTGGGTGCAGTTACAAGGAACCTTTAGTCATAAATGTTTGCATTACGGTTGAACATGGTAATGGGCAAAAAATGCAATTAATACCATTAGTGAGCCCAAATTAAGTGAGGGGCCCGTTATAATTCTATGCTCCTATATAAGGACTAATCTCATTTGTAATGGCTAGTAACGATTATTATTGAAATTCATACAGTTATTCTTTACTTTCAAATCCCTAAGCCGTAATTTTTTGGAGTGATTATTAGTTTATTTTTTATTTTCTTTGTCAACTATTTTCATTTCTTGATCTATTTTTCCAAAGTGTTGTGAAAGTAAGGTAAATCTTGGTTATCAGTAACTATATCTTCTAGATATTAACTTTGACCGAGAAATCTATTTTTGGGTTAAACATCTGTAAAAATGGTATTTTTTCTACGGTGCTAGTTGGCAATTCAAACTAAAGAGTGTGATAAATATATAATCAGAATTAGATTTATCTCTATATATATCTATATCAATATCAATATCTATATCTATCTATATTATTATAAAAGCATGAATACAATATCGGTTTACAAAAATAACCTTATAGTATTAAACATAATAACTCATAATAAAAGGATATAACCAGAATTCTAGATATTAGCCTTATACTCATATTAGTGTTAGGACATAATACTACACGTTAGGAATCCTACATAATTACCTTTAGGGATCCTATTAGTATAATTACTTTCGTGCATAGACATATAATACTACATGTTAGCATGTATACCTAATATCTATAGGTACACGTTATATTTTCTTTTAATATAATTACTTTCGGGGGGTCGTGTAATCATATTACTTTTAGGGTATACTTCTTACAAGTTCCTATTACTAATTTAATTTGAAAACATAATATAATGCCTTATTACCAATTTAATTTGAGAATGTATTATATTGTCCAAATTCATTTAGAAAAAGGTGAGCATGTATTTAAAAAAACATAAATACAATATTAATAGACCAAGAAATAGGTTATTGCAGTTGGTCCTTTCCCTATTGGCAAGAATCCTCCGTATTGGCAATACATTACCACTCCATAATATCTAATAACAAGAAAAAATAAAAGTAATATTAAATGGACTACATAAAGAGTTGAAAGAGAAAAAAAATATATCCACACGATAATATATTTTTATATTATATTCGAACTTTTTTCCTACTCAAATAATATTTTTTTAATTAATTTTTCGTGTAATATTGAAATTTACCTAATTATTAAACAACAACTAAGAAAATATTTAAGAATATAAATGTGCGAGAAAGAGAAAAAAATGGTTGGTAAGAGTCTATACCTCTAGTGATTCTACAAACATAAAGATCTAAAAGTGAAATGTCGTATCATATTTACTTTTTGAAAATAAAATTTATGATGGATAAAATTATAGTTAATATTGAATATTCAAAACAAGAGATGGACTAATATTAAAATCTGAATCAACATAGAATAAATTATTTGTATGTTAAAACTAAATAATTAAATCTTTCACTTAATTATTTAGCAAGAGAATCAAATTCAGTTATTTTATAAATTTATCACATGAGTAAAATTCTTATTCAAGTTTAAAAAAAAACTTAGGATACATAAATATATTATAAAAAGAGCGTTATAGATTAAAAAAAGTTATAACACAAAGTAAAAATGTTAGTATAATTAATGGATTGAGAAGTGATTTCTATCAAGTACAACCAGTAGTTCCAAAATCGACAAAAACATAGACTGTAAAAGCTAGCTTTCCAAAGTTATACTTCTGGCCTAAAATGAAAAAAGTTTAAATGACAAGAAATATAAAGTAAGAATAGATCTAGTATTCATTGTCTTCTTGCTTCGTGTCAGAAATGAAGAAGAGCATCCAATAAAAGATGATTTGGTTCTTCCTGAACACTCGATTATGAACCCCAATGATAATAGTAATGCATTTAATAAGAGAAATATTTCTATCATTAGATTAAAATGCAATTTGTGCAAATCACATGATAGAATTAAAAGCTATCTTAACTAGTAGAAATGAATATGTTGATCGACTAAATAAAAGATTGACTGCAAAATTTTATAGTAAAAATAAAATATTTTTCAGTTTTTGACTCAATAGAAAATGATACCAATAATTACTACCAGAAGAATACTTAAATACTTTAATATCAAATGAACAGTTCTACCGTACATATTTGTTGTCAAGTTTATTATTTTTTACATATGTTAGTGTCACCGTATATATAATAGACTAACTTAAAATTGATCTTCCATTGTATATAGGTTGATTTTGAAGAAAAATATATTTGTCATGCTACTAAAAACTTAGATACGCCGAACAACTTATGTAATAGCACACAGATAGTATATAGAAGTTTTGACATTTACGCCATACATGCAAAAATTATGATACTGGTCAATGTGCTTCTAAGTATATACTTATCCCTGAATTCAAATTTGGTCTTTCGAAACTAAGGAATATTCTTTTAAATTTGTGTGAAAATAATTTTTAGTATGTTTATGTTTTGAAAATATAATAAATAAACACAAGCACAAACATCTTAAATATTGGACTATATTTACCACAATATGTTTTCTTTCACGAACAATTGTATGTTGCATTTTCAAGAGGGATATCAAGATCGACAACAAGTATTCTGGTTAAGACAGAGCAACTAAATCATTAGGAGAAAACATACACACAAAAAAATTTCGTCAATAAAGAAGTGTTCGATAAGATACCATCACATTAAATACTGTTAATCTATACTCTCTCCGATCCACATTAAGGTTAAAGCGGACTAGAAGAAGTAATACATAATTATCTAACTAATATGACAAAATTGATCATTTGTGTAAGTTTTGATGATGTCCTTATCGAGGCCGTCTTTTGGTCGACTTCAATGAGCAAACTTCATTAGTAGCAATTCTTGAGAAATTCAGACTTCATCGCTCTGAGGGATGCGGTCAGTGGGGCAGGTTCAGGATGACGTCACAGATGCATGCATCATTATTTTGCGTCTTCCCGTTGCGTTGCATCGTTCCTCGAGCCTCTATCATTTCGATCTAGTGCTGTTTGACGGTTGATTGCACTGATTTGAGCGACGTGGTTTTGTATAAATAGGAAGGGAGAGACCCTTTATAGAAAGTTTGTATCTTCTCTAATACTTTACTCTTTCCCTCTTTCTTTTCCTTCTTGTTTTCATATTTCATGTAACTTCCCATCTCCAGTCCTTCTATACTTTTGGCTCCACCATATACACATCAGCAAAAGAGGACCAGCGTAACTTCTAACTCTGAGATGATCTCTGACCCAACTCCGCTATCAGTGGCCATGCCTTCTGGTGGAGGGGAGGCTATTGTTATGGAGGACTAAAGCTTCCCCACTGTGGAAGAGATCGTTCCTCGTAACCCAGGCTCCAGGTAGGATTTCTCGAAGGACCCCGCTCATGACCTTGAGCCCGTAATGTCTGAAATGGAAGCAAAACATATAGCCGCACTCAGGGCCAAATACAACATTCCCGCTCACACTGACCTAGTTCCAGTGGGGAATGACGTGATCCAGGTTCATCGGGTACTGCGCGTTTTACGCCTACCCATTCCAAGCGGGTTACTCTCTCCCTCTTTCTCCGTTGGCGGAGGAATTCTGTCGTTATTACGGCGTCTGCCCGACCCAACTCTCCCCTTACATTTACAAGTTTTTCCTCATGCTGACAAAGTTTGTGGAGATGGTTGGTTGTGAAGTCTCTATCTTCCAGATGTTGCATTTTTTCGTGCCAAACTTCCACAGGGGCACGATGTTATATCTTCGCCACTGCGGGACCATGGGGCTAGTGCATATAATAGATGACAAGGCAAACCGTCGGTTATGGTTCAACTTCTTCTTTTCAAAATTGAGCACGTAGTGGCGAGCCCCATTGGATTTCCTGAGCAGTGGAATTTTTCCCGTTAGTGCTCTCGTTCATTGAAGTACGTTCTTTACCCTTTATGCCTGTTTTGTGGGTTAATCATTTTCTTTTTCTTTCGTGTAGCCGAGAAATATCCCCCTTCGTTGTCTATCTGTGACTGGGTGGCCCAAAATCTGCCCCCACACAGTAGGGATCCGCGACCAGGCGTCCTTCAATAAGAAATTAAGACCCAAGCCCTCGACCGGTAAGTCAGGTTCCGTTCTTTAAATACTTCGACACCATTGCAGTCTCCTTTCTTCTTTTACTTATAGTTTTCTCTTTGGTGTTAGTTCGGAGAGCTTCTAAAAAGGTTAAGGCTCTCGTTCCCACATTTCGCCAAGTTGTTGCCTCGGCCGGGTTGGAGTTTATGCTAACCAAGTATGTGCTGAATACTTTCTCTCAGACTCCGGCTTTAAGTGAACCCGACCGTCGGGAGTCTTCTCCACCAACGGAGACTCCGGCATCCCCGGTACTGCATCTAGTAGACAAGTCTTCGCCGGGTGAGGAGGAAATGGCTCCACTGAAAAGGCAGAGAGTGGATACCGGGGGTGTGGTTACAACCTTGGACGCATTCGAGAGAGAAGTGATTTTGGGTGTGGAATCGGCGCATCCTTCAGTTATGGGACTGTTCTCCCGCTAGAGGTCGCCATTAAGGGGAGACTGTCGGAGGTAGCGAAGATCTCCATGGAAGAAGGACAGTCATGAGGAGCTGAGGTCCGATCCTCGTCCGCCAAAGGGAGAGGAAAGACGGTTATCGTGGACGATGATGGGCCCGACTCTAACATAGACACCGCGGAGGTGCGGACGTTCTATAAGGGGTTCACTCGGGTAGAGGTGAGAACTGAGGGGTCTACCCGAAACATCGTCATCCCCTTGGACTATAATTTGTTAGTTAACTCGCAGAGCGTGGTCTCAGCTTTGGCTCCCCTCTGCACGGGCACCGAGAATAGGACTTTACAGACACTGAAGGACGCGGACCTATCGTTAGGCATCTCTAGGATGGCTCTGCGAGTAATTTGTCTTTTTGGTGTTTACGTATCTTTTCCTTTTCTTTATATTAGTCGTCTTTGCTGAACATTTTCTACTTGCTTATCAGACTCTCATTTTGAAGATCGAGAGCACCCGCCGAGAAGAGAAGAGGAAGGCTCTCTATAAAATAATGGAGTCTAAGGATAGGCAGTATCGTACCAAGTACCGTGCACTGAGCAACATACTCGGTGAGGACGGTCAGTACCCGTCTCTCTGGGGCGAGCTGAAGCAGAAAGATGATGAGCTGAAGCATAAGGACGATGAGCTTGTGAGAGTTATCGGCAGGTGCAACGTGCTCGAAGGAACGTTGAGAGCCAAAGAGGACGAACTTGAGGTGAGCAAGGGGTTTATGGCTGAATTTGTTGACCTCCAAGCTCGAGTAGCCTCCTTACGGGCCGAGCTCGAGCACAGTGAAGCTAGAGCCAATGGTTTGAATGATGAGTTGGCTGCATAAATGGCAGAGTTGGATAGAGCCGAGAAAGCCAGAACGACTGTTGTGGCGGAGGCGACGACATTAGCGGGTTCCATTCGTGTCTTTAGATCTGAGCGGGAAAATGAAGTAGAGACGTCTGCGCTTAAGGAGGCGAGACTCGAAGAACGGATTGGTGGCCTAGAGATAGAGGTCTTGGACCTGAACGAGCAGATTACCGTCCTCAAGGCCGAGAAGGCGCAACAGCTGGCTCAACCATCTTCATCCCATGCTTCTACTTATCCCAATGTTCCACGGGATTTGTACAAGAAGTGGTCTCATGTTGAGGTTCATCTAGATATATTCAGGGGCTCGATGATGGCCAGGAAAGCTTCTGAGGCGGAACTTGAGGATGCTCGTGTTAAGGCACGTGCAGCTCGGGACGCTTGTGGCTATGATCCCGGTACGCCCGGGGAAGGTGATGATGAAGATGATTTAGATGGGCTCGAGCCATGTGCTTGGTATGATGATGAATACTCCAATGGTGAGGGCGCTGGCGATGGGGGTGATGCTGCCGAGTAGTGTACTTGCTTTGTATTTTTGTTCTTTCCTTTTTTTAAATTTTGCGGGCACCTGTTTGGCCCTTGTAAGATATCTTTTGGAATGATTAAACTTTTTGTCTGTTCTTGAACTTCTTATTTTTCCTTCGAATGTTTTCCTCAATTCACTGTCTTGATTGCGATTCACTTAGGCTGGTTGTAAGTTGAACTTGTGCGAGGTCGAATATCTTAATTAGTTCGAGCCAAGTTATATGTAAGTGTCTTAATTAATTGGAGCAGGGTCGAATATGAGTCGATTCAAACGAGGTCGAATGTAAGTTGGTTCGAACGAGGTCAAATGTAAGTCGATTTGAGCGAGGTTGAATGTCAACTTATAAATTAATTCAAACAAGGTCGAATGTAATTCGATTCGAGCGAGGTCGAATGTTTGACTTTAAATTAATTCGAACGAGGTCAAATGTAAGTCGATTCGAGCGGGGTCGAATGGCGACTTATAAATTATTCCGAACAAGGTCGAAGTAAGTCGATTCGAGCAAGGTCGAATGTTTGACTTTAAATTAATTCGAACGAGATCGAATGTAAGTCGATTCGAGCGGGGTCGAATGGCAACTTATAAATTATTTCGAACGAGGTGGAATGTAAGTCGATTCGAGCAAGGAAGAATGTTGACTTTAAATTTGATTCGAACGAGGTCAAATGTAAGTCGATTCAAGCAAGGTAGAATGTTTGACTTTAAATTAATTCGAACGAGGCCGAATGTAAGTCAATTCGAGAAAGGTCGAATGTTGAGTTTAAAATTAATTCGAACGAGGTCGAATGTTGTTTCCTGGATTGTCATAATGTGTAAACTTAGTGGAGACATGTGAACATCATATGTTTGCATATTTCTCTTTGTTTATACATTGATTGGAGAAGTTTACATGTTTTTGCTCTGTTCATACATACGTTGGAGAACTCCCAGTCTAGCTAGTCCCTTCATTGGTCGACCTGGAGAAGTAGTTGAGAGGTAGAGAGATGAACTTATACTTAACTTCAAGATTCCCTCTTCGTCGCCTCGTTAAAAATCTCCCCGAGAAAACCCAATTGGGACAAAACTCGGGTGAGGGGAAAAAAGTACGACTTGGAAGACGTCTTATCCTTAGAAGTTTAAGTATTTGAGGTGGGCGACGTTCCATTTTTTTGGTAGTAATTTTCCCTCCATTGTTTCTAGTTAGAACGACCCTTTGCTTACTGCCACCGTAATTTTGTACGGGCCATCCCAATTGGTCCTCAGTTTGCCTTCCCGTGGATCTTTGATCGCCTGTGTTTTGGCCTTGAGTACATAGTCCCCGACTTTGAGTGGTCTGACCTTGGCTTTTTTGTTGTAGTACCGCTCTGCCTGTTATTTTTGGGCTACCTTTATTATGTAAGCCATGTCTCTTCGTTCTTCGTCCTCGTCAATCTCTTGCCTCCTGCTGTCATCGTTGCTTGGCCCGCTCTCGTTTGAATATCTTCGGCTTGGTTTGCCGTCCTTGACTGGTATCACTGCATCAGTCCCATAGACTACTGAGTATGGTGTTTCCCCTATTCTTGTCTTTGGCGTGGTGCAGTATGCCTATAACACTTCTAGCAGCATCTCCGTCCATAGTCCCTTGGCGTTTTCGAGTTTCTTTTTCATGATATTCAATATCGTTTTATTAGAGGATTCAGCTTGCCCATTGCCAACAGGGTGATATGGCGTGGAGAGTATTCGTTTGATGTGCCATTTCTCAAAGAAATCGGCGGCCTTTCTTCCAGTGAATTTGGGGTCTGTTGTAACAACTAATTTCTTTGGGAATGCCGAAGCGACATACGATGTTCCTCCATATAAAGGTGATCACCTCTTGTTCACGTATTTGGGCAAATGCACCTGTTTCCACCAATTTAGAAAAATAGTCGGTAAAAACCAAAAGGAATCGTACATTACCTCGTCCTGCTGGAAGGGGGAAGACGATATCCATTCCCCATTTGATGAAGGGACAGGGCGACGTCACTGAGTGGAGGTGCTCGCCCGTTTGGTAGATCACGGGGGCGTACTTTTGGCATGGTTCATATTTTTTAACAAAATCAGTTGCTTCCTTTTTCATTGTGGGCCAGTAGTAGCCTGCTCGTATGAGACATATGACTAGGGCTAGATTGCCGTTGTGGGACCCACAGTATCCCTCGTGGAACTCTTCAAGGACGCTCCGTGTCTGGCTTGATCCCAAACATTTTGCTAGAGTGTCTCCATGTCCTTTTATACAGGTCATTGTTGATGATGCTATACTTGTCTGCTTGCATTCGAAGCTTTTTGGTTTTTTTTTGTCACTTAGGAGCACGCCGTCCTGCAGGTAGGTGACGATACGGTTGCGCCAGTCCTAAGTTAAGTTAATAGTACGTACCTAAATTTGGTCGATGGTTGAGTAGAGGAGTGTGACCGCATTCTCTTTTCCGTTTATGCTTTTGGTGGTTGCTGCCAATTTGGCGAGGCCGTCTGCCTCGACGTTTGCGCTTGAGGTATCTGGTCGAGCTGGCATTCATCAAATTGGGCATTAACTTGCAGATCTCAGCCTGATATTTTTGTAGCCTTTGTTCCTTGATTTGGAAAGTCCCTATGACTTGATTGACTACGAGTTATGAGTCGCATCGAAGGACTACCCCTCGTGCTCCGTACTTGAGGACCCGTTTTAATCCTACAATCAGAGCCTCATACTCAACCTCATTGTTAGTCATGTCGGGACACTATATGAACTGGCGAATTATTTTGCCTATTGGGACCTCGAGTACGAGTCCCAATCTAGATACTGACGCGTTAAACGCACCATCGGTGTATAGAATCCATAGGTCGTGTATCTTGGGGGAAGTACCAGTAGCTTCCCTTTTGATATCAGGGTATTTTAGCGCTGAAGTCGGCGATGAAGCCGGCAAGAACTTGTGACTTTATCGTTGTTCGCGGCCTATAGGTTATATTGTGCTCGCTCAATTCGATGGCCCATTTGGCCAACCTACTCAATAGCTCGGGGTTTTTGTAGGATACTCCTCAGAGGGAAGGTCGTGACCCCCGATATGGGGTGGCATTGGCAATAAGGTCTAAGCTTTTGTGAATCTACGACCAAATCCAAGGCTAGCTTTTCGAGGTGAGGGTACCTCGTTTGGCGTCGACCAAGGTCTTGCTAATGTAGTAGATTGGAGATTGCGTACCTTTATTTTCTCGGACCAGGACTGCGCTTACTCCAATGTCGGACACGACCAGGTGGATTAAGAGGCGCTCTCCGGGTTCTGCTTAGAAAGCAACGGAGGCGAATATAAGTACACCTTTAGTTCTCTCAGGGCGTCGACGCACTCAGATTTCCATTGGAGTCCGTTGTCCTTTTTGAGTATGCCGAAGAATTTGTGTCATCTATCAAAGGATTGTGAGATGAACCTCGATAGGGCTGCTATACGACCGGTCAGCTTCTGCACCTGCTTCTTGCTGGTTACATTTTCTAGTATTCCCTCTATAGCCTTGATTTGGTCGGGGTTAACCTCGATGCCTATTTGTGACACCAAAAAGCTGAGGAATTTCCCTGAGGTTATGTCAAAGTCGCATTTCTCGGGGTTCAGTTTCATGTCGTATCGCCTAAGCATGTCGAAGGCTTCCCTCAAATAGTCGATGTGATCCCCCTTTATTTTTGACTTGACCAACATGTCGTCTATATATACTTCCATGGTTTTTCCGAGTTGTTCTTTGAACATTTTGGTTACTAGCCTTTGATATGTTACCCCTGATTTTTTCAATCCGAATGGCATAACTCTATAGCAGTATGTCCCTTGGTGGGTGATTAAAGTAGTTTTATCCTGATCCTCCTCCTCCATGAGGATCTGGTTGTAACCCAAGTAGGCATCCAAGAAACTTAACAGCTTGTGCCCTGTTGTTGCGTCGATGAGCTGATCAATGTGAGGAAGTGGAACGAGTCTTTCGGGCATGCCTTGTTCAGATCTGGGAAGTCTACGCACATTCGCCATTTCCCATTTTTCTTTTTTACCATGACCATGTTGGCGACCCATTGGGGGTATTTTGACTCCCTGATAGAGCCGTCCTCAAGTAACTTTTCCACCTCTTCACAGATGACATCATTTATTACGGCGTTGAATTTTCTTCTAACCTGCCGTATCGGGGGATATAGTGGGTCGATATTCAGTTTATGTGTTTCTATTTCCTACGGGATGCCTGGCATATCTGCATGAGATAAAGCAAGCAAGTCCTCATTGTTAGTTACAAATTGATGGAATTTACCTAGTTCTTGGAGCGTGTGGCCAATGTAAGCCTTTTTTATATGGTCTCTCTTATCGAGATGAACGGGGTCAAGGTCTTCTACAGTCGATCCCGTAGCCTCCACGACTTTGGGGTCCTTGATGATATCTTTCCCCTTGTTATCATCTAACCTCAACCTCATTAATTGCCATGCTTCTACATCTTTGCCTTTCAACTGTTGGGTGTACATGTAGTCTAGGGCGATGCGATAGCATTCTTGGGTTGTGCGCTGCTCGCCGCGAATGCTAATATTCCCCACGGGGTGGGAAACTTAATGACCTAATATAAGTTGGATGGGACGGCCCTTATAGAGTGTATCCAAGGCCGCCCTATGATAGCTTTGTACGTTGTGTCTTGATCTACTATGTGGAACGTAGTCTCAAGGGTGACACCACCGGCCAGAACTGGTAGTGTGATTTCTCCATAAGTCCGTTCAACCGCATTGTGTGATGCAGTGTGGCACTATTCTGTCTTTGAGCCTCATTTGTGAGAGGACTCGGGGGTGGATTATGCACACGCCGCTTCCGTCATCTACCATAATCCGTTTTATGTCAGTATCTGAAATGCGCAAAGTAATAAAAAGGACATCATAGTGTGGCAAGGTCAAATCGTGGGTATCCGACTCGTCGAAGATGATATTTTCTTCGAGGTCGTCATACCATTCATGGGTGATTAACCTCTTCAGCTTATGGGTGGTCGTGAACTTTACACTGTTGATTGACGCCTCATCGCCTCCACTGATAATCATTTGGATGGTGCGGGCTAGGGAGGGTGGCTTCGGTGGTCCTTGATGTTGTTCTCGTCCTCGATCAAAATTCGCCCTCCCTCGATCGCTCATTAACTCTCTCAAATGCCCTTGGTGGAGCATGTTCACTACCTCTTGCCTCAAGGCGATGCATTCCTCGGTCTTGTGACCTCGTTCATGGTGGAATTCGTAGAGGGCAATCGACTTTCTGTTGTTTGGGTCAGATTTTATCTTTTGTGGCC
Organism: Nicotiana knightiana; assembly: GCA_005239525.1. Lineage (NCBI taxonomy): Eukaryota > Viridiplantae > Streptophyta > Magnoliopsida > Solanales > Solanaceae > Nicotiana > Nicotiana knightiana. Next base: position 95,070 of record ML381780.1, read on the forward strand.
ATTTCACTTTTGGCCCGATCTTCTCTAGGGAGTAGACTATATCTGAAGGAGAAACACAAAAATTATGAGCATCTAATAGTGGAGGCATACCTCTTTCATTTCAGTGAGTCCCAGTCTGCGGCCTGGATGGACCGTCGCCATGGCGAGGGGGTGGTATGACGGCAGTTCTGACATATGGCTGGTGTCATTCATGGTTGAGACGCGGACCTATGTGATACCTTTTGTTATCGTTTCTATGGGTTTTTCTTGATTCCACCTGGACTGATGTTAACCATTGGGTTGGCACTTTTATATCATCCTCGCCAGCTCTCACCTCGGCACAATAGGTATTATGTATCTCGTGTCAAGTGGTGGGAGGGTATTTCATGAGCCAACTCAACAATTTTTTGGTTGCCCTCGAACCGCTCCTATTCAGCCCATTTTGGAATGCTGCTACCGTCATTCCTTCCGATACATTTGGGAGAGTCATTCTAACGCGGTTGAATCGGGCGAGGAAGTCCCTGAGTTCCTCGCCAAGTGATTGTTTGATGGTGAATATGTCGTTCCCTCTCGCCTCTACTTTCTTGGCCCCGACATGTGCGGTGACGAACATGTCGACAATTTCTTCAAATGTTTCTATGGAACGTGCTAGCAGTTGTGAGTACCATGTTAGTGCTCCCACCGTTACGGTTTTACCAATTTTTTTCAGCAGTATGGATGATACTTGATCCTTAGCAAGGTCGTTGCCCTGTACTACAGTGACATAGTGGGTGACGTGATTCTTAGGGTCCGTTGTGCCATCATTTATTTTCAAGTATGGCGGCATCTTGAATGTTTTGGGTATAGCATGTGGTGCGGCTTCGTCGCTATACGGTTGTTCTACAAACAGGTCGGCATCCCATTTTGGTAGAAGCTTTGGGGCGTCCGGTATCTTATCTACCCTTTCCTGGTGCTCCCTCATTTGGTCGCAGAGCGCTTTATTCTCGTTCTCCATCTCCTCCATTTTTCTTAGAATAACAGTGAGGGTGTCGTTACCTGCATCATTAACAGTGTGAGTGATACATGTTGAAGGAGGAGGGACGTGATGCTCATTGGTTGCTGTTGTGATGTCGACTCGTGCATCCTCACTGCTCGCCCTTTGGGCAGGTTTGTAGAGTATACTGGTCAGTGTACTCGTTAGCCACGCCTCTAGTAACTTTTTCACTATTGGTGGTGCTTTGTTCGTTATGGACGTAGAGGCTCATTCTCCATGGGAGGGGGTGACGCTGCCTTGAGGAAGGGGTGAACCACCTCGCCTAGGGGAAGCGCTCGGTGTCACGTCCTCCTCGTCTTCTCCATTAACTTCATTGATGTTGTTTAGGAGATTAGCAGTAAGGCCTGCCACTGTCTTCAATCTTTCTTCTCCATTCCCTTCCATGTTAGACTGTCAAGTAGGAAAAAGAAATTTCTACGTTTTTCTGTTGGTATTTTTTTTGTTTTTAGATCTAGAAAAATTATGACTTTGACTACAAAATTCCCCACAGACGGCGCCTTGTTTGACAAAAAAGTATGAAACCTATTGCTAAACTAATTAAAAAAATAAGAAAGGTGAAGGGTAAATTCTAGCTAAATATAATAAATCTTAGATCTAACATGTGCTTGTTTAATAACGTTGAATAACACTAGAACCTATTTAATACAAAGGTATTAAATGATGCTATCAAGAATGAATGGTGAGACAATGGTGAGCAGTAAATATATTAAATGGTAATAAATATAAATAGAATGAAGGATTCACCAAAATATTGAATGGGGTGAATGATTCTTCCCTCTGACAGCAATGTAAGACAAATGGATATGGGAATATACGAGGCTTTCTCGGATCTGATGCGTGAAAAGGTAGAACAAACAACAAATCGAATCACTATGGAAAGTTAATAGTTTGTATTATTTCTCAAGAGTCAACTTTTCATAAGAGTTCTTATCAGAGTGAACGTTACCTGCCTTTTTCATTCTTCCGTCTACTATTTTTATGAGATATTCCCAAAAACCCTAAATAGAATATTCTCTTGGAAGGTTCCAAAGCTATACTAGTTGTTACTCCTTTTCCTGTTGCTCGACCTCAGCCTTAATGGCTTGTTCGGTGACTCCATATTGTCGAACCCTGATCGATCTCGGCCTAACCTCCCACGATGAGCCGAGTTCTCACACTTAACAACCTCCTCATACCGAATTTCCTTAGCTGGATTTTGACCCATACAGTCCTTTTATTTTAAATTCATGTATTATGCTAATATAATAGTAATATTTTTCGGCATTTAGATGATTATTACATTATTATACATAAAATTTCTCTTGTTATTAAATTTTATTGTCCTTTCATATAATTAATTTTAAACCATCGACACGTGGCATTATTAACGTGGTTCATAGATACTAGTATTAAATTATTTACGAATGGCAATTCAATTCGAATGAATAGGGAGCTGATCTATTCGATAAATAATACTCCATTAAGGTTGGTTAAAATCTCATCCTCTAAAATGCAACAGGAACAAGTTAAAAATAGTGCAATATGTTAAGAAATGAGAGCAAAATAGAACAATATAATAATAGAGACAAGATGTATAGGAGGAGAATGTAGAAGTTATCTCATTCAAATGTGTTTCTTGTGTCTTCTTTCGTGGGCAAAGATTTTCCTATTTATACTATACAAGATACATCCAAAACTCACTAGATACATCCTAGGAATTAATAGGTGCATCTATCCAAGTAGTACATTGTATAAAATGTCTGGATGGATTAAATGAACATCCATATATATTCACTTTATTTATAACACTCCCCCTTGGATGTTCATTTGAAAGATAATGTGCCTCGTTAAAACCTTATTATAAAAAACCCAGTGGGAAAAATTCCAGTGAAGGAAAAAGAGTACACACACCTTGTAATACGCATTGAGTGTTGCCTCATTAAAAATCTTACAGGAAAACCCACTTGGGACAAAACCTTGGTTAAGGGTAAAAGAGTACAACATGTATTATACTCCCCTTGGTGAAAACTTTATTTGATATCTCGGAGACGATGCATTCCAATCTTATGTCTCAACTTCTCAAATATTGATGTTGGCAATGCCTTAGTGAATAAATCTGCTAGATTGTCACTTGAACGGACTTGTTGAACATTTATCTCACCATTTTGTTGATCGTTTGTGAAAAAGAATTTTGGTGAAATGTGCTTTGTTCTGTCCCCTTTGATATATCCTCCTTTAAGTTGAGTTATGCATGCAACATTATCTTCATACAATATCGTTGGAATCTTCATTTTTAAAAGAAAGACACATAGTTGTTGAATGTGTTGAGTCACTGATCTCAACCATACACATCGACTAGCCTCATGAATAACTATTATCTCTGCATGATTGGAAGATGTAGCAGCTAAAGTTTGTTTTGTTGAATGCCATGAAATAGTTATACCCCCACAAGTAAATAGATAGCGTGTTTGAGATCGGGCTTTGTGTGGGTCAGACAAATAACTTGCATCCCCATAACAAATCAACTATGAATCTGATTCATAAGAATAAAATAATCTCATATCAATAGTCCCTCGGAGGTATCTAAAAATATGCTTAACACCATTCCAGTGTCTTGTTGTCGGAAAGGAACTAACTCTTGCTAATAAACTTACTGCAAAAATTATATCTAGTCGAGTATTATTTGCAAGATACATTAGTACCCCAATAGCACTAAGATATGGAGTTTCATCATCAAGAAGCTCTACATCATTTTCATGAGGTCGAAATGGATATTTATTTATATCAAATGATCTCACAACCATCGGGGTACTCAATGGATGTGCTTTATCCATATAAAAACGCTTTAGGATCTTTTCGGATAAGTTGATTGATGGACAAAAATTCCATCTTTCATATCTCAATTTGTAGACAAGACAAAATTTTGTCTTTCCGAGATCTTTCATTTCAAATTCTTTCTTCAAACAGTCTACTGCTTTTGGAAGTTTCCCAGGAGTTCCTATGATATTTACATCAACATACACAACGATTATAACAAATTCATATCCAGACCTTCTTATAAATACACAAGGACAAATTGGATCAGTCTTATACCCTTCTTTTAGCAAATACTCACTCAGGCGATTATACCACATTCGCCTTGATTGTTTCAATCCATATAAGGATTTTTGAATCTTTATTGAACAAGTTTCCCGAAAACTTTTATTAGTTTCAAGAACTTTAAGACCTTCGGGAATTTTCATATAAATTTCGTTGTCTAATGTGCCATACAAGTAGGCTGTGACAACATTCATCAGACGCATATCAAGTTTTTCATGGACTGCCAATTTATAAGATACCTGAAAGTGATTGCATCTACCACATGAGAATATGTCTTCATATAATCAATGCCAGGTCTTTGCGAAAATCCTTGTGCCACAAGTCGTGATTTATATCTAACGAATTTATTTTTATCATTTTGTTTTCACCACAAAACCCATTTGTATCCCACTGGCTTGATTCCTTTAGGTGTTCGAACTATACGTTCGAATACTTCACGTTTTTCAAGTGAAGTTAATTCTTCCTGGATAGCATCTTTCCATTTTGGCCAAATCATTTCTCTGTATACATTCATTGACAGATCTTGGTTCAAGATCCTCATCTTGTTGCATTATTTGAACAGCAACATTATAAGCAAAAAACATTGTCGATAATAATTTTATTTCGGTTCCACTTTTTTCCCGTAGAGACATAACTTATTGAGATCTCTTCATTGTTATTATTTTCAGGTACCTGCACCTCCTCTGAGGTCTTATCATTTGTTATGTCACATGTCTCTTTTTGAGCAATTGCCTCCATATTATGATCTCCTATATCATTTGCTCATTTTCGCTTTCGAGGATTTTTATCTTTGGAACCAATTGGTCTAGCACATTTCAAGCGTAGATTAGACTCATTTACATTTATAGATTGTCCAACCGGGACATCAATTCGAATAGGAGCATTAGCAGTTGGAATATATGACTTAGTTACCCTTGGTAGGTTAGTGAATACATCTGGCAATTGATTTGCAATATTTTGCAAATAAATTATCTTTTGAACCTAGTGTTCACATTGCTTGTTTGAGGATCTCAATGAAATAGTGATAATGCATTCAAATCTATCTTTTTTTGCAACTGCTTATTTTCTCCCCTTAATATTGGATATACCGATTCATCAAAATGGCAGTCAGCAAATCTTGCCGTAAATAAATCTCCAGTCATAGGTTCCAAATATTTTACATTAGAAGGAGATTCATACCCAACATATATCCCCAACCTTCTTTGGGGTCCTATTTTTATGCGTTATGTTGGAGCAATTGGAACATATACTGCACATCCAAATATTCTAAGATGGGAATATTTGAATCCTGGCCAAAACTAAGTGTATTGGGGAGACGTTATGATAACCTATGGGTCTAAACCGTACAAGAGCTGTTGCATGCAAAATAGCTGGCCCCATGCCGAAATGGGAAGTTTTGTTCTCATACGCATTGGTCTAACAATTAATTGGAGGCGTTTGATCAATGATTATGCTAGACCAGTTTGAGTATGAACATGAGCAACTAGATGCTTAATTTTTATCCCAGTTGATATGCAATAATCATTAAGGGTCTGGGACGTAAATTCACCAGTATTATCAAGACGAAGTGTCTTAATTTCATAATCTGGAAAATGTGCTCTTAATCTTATTAATTGAGTTATAACCTCGCAAAGGCCAAATTGCTGGTTGATAACAAGCACACATGTGGCCATCTTGTAGATGCATCTATCAAAATCATATAATATATTAATGGTCCACATGGAGGGTGTATGTGCCCACATATATAACCCTGTATACGTTCCAAAAATGTAGGAGATTCAACTCCAACTTTGATTACTGATAGTCTAATAATCAGTTTGCCTTTAGAACATGCAACACAAGAGAATTCTTTAGTTAGAAGAATCTTCTGGTTCTTCAATGAATGACCATGTGAATTCTCAATTATTTTGCGCATCATATTATAACGGGGATGGCCCAACCGAGCATACCAAAATATAAAATCATTAGTAAACTCCTTGTTTACTATGACATGTGATTCAACTACACTAATATTATTGTAGTATAATCCGGAGGAAAATGCGGGAAGCTTTTCAAGCAAATACTTCTTTTCCGCTTTTATTGTAGTAATATAAAGGTATTTAATCTTTCCTTCATTGGTGATCTCAATATGATAGCCATTTTGGCGAATATCTTTGAAATTCAACAAGTTTCTTTGAGACCTACTACAATATAATGCATCATTAATAGCCAATATAGTTCATCCCGGTAGTAATACAGTCACTCTTCCAGAGCCCTCAATTAACTTTGTATTACCAGACATTGTTATGATATTGACTTCTTTCATAATTAAATAAGAGAAGTATCTCTTATCTGTTAATATGGTGCGTCATAGCACTATCCAGAAGACATATTTCTTCTTTATTATTCATACAGCCCTCATAATTATTTAGTCTTCTTTCAGACTTTGATATATTGCTATCACATCCGCTTCAGGGATGGAGCAGATCTAGAGGGACGAGCTTCATTAAAAGCATATTATTTTGCCTCAATCATCATTATATCGTTAATTGTGCTGGATTGGGACTCAAACTCAATGTCTTACCCTCGTAAAGTCATGTTAAGCATAATGTATTGAGACTAAAACCCAACATCTTATCATCATGATGCACCAATACTCAAATTCGGTGTCTGAACATCTCTTCCGAATTATTGCTACTACAGAAGCAAATTCGAGGCATGTAGAATGAATTTTTTTTTCCTAATATGTTATAAGTGATTATTTCAGCACATAGTTTCAAACGAAAAATAATTATAAACATGATTGAGTAATGTAAAAATTTTGTAAGCACAAGTGTATGATCCAAATTCCGATCATTTAGCTCTTTAGAATGCATTGTAACTTATAAATCAAATAAATGAATTCAAACAGATATTGCAAAAGGGATGTGAATCACCTTGACTTTCATATTACCAAGGCTATGATAATATTATATTACTATATTATGTCATAAAGGCAGTAGCCAACACTACTATAATTAAATCAATATTAGTGAAATAGAGGTACCTGCACATATAATAACTTCATGTATTGATTACCTCTCGTTTAACTTTTTTTCTTCTTTTTCTTAAGAAGCATATTGGAATTTTTGGTCATAGATTAGGTGCAAATTTAAGTTAATCGTCATCCACAATATAAGTATCACATCTACTTTTGGTTAACAATCCAAATTCAATAGGTATTAGGACATCAACACAAAAATCTCTCGCAAGTACTAATTTATTACGACCTAATTAATGGAGTAAGTGCCACTTTATAATGTACCAAGATAAAATTATTTTGTAACGGACGTAATGAAAATTTTATTTATGAATATAGAGAATATTAGGACATGCGAAAGATTATTGCTAAACATGATTGTAATTACAGGAATACAAATAATTAACATATTTCAAATCCTACAAATTAGAAGTCAAAGCTTATAACAATTATTTCATTGAATTGAAGAGTTTCTTAGTGCAAATGTTTGTGAACTTCCATTTCCTTACTTCTATTATCCCAATTCTGTCATAACATTTGGATGTGGAATTAATTAGTCTAAATTATAATTCAATTTAATATTCATCCATTTATGTATTGGTTCAAACTTTTTCGTAGATTATACAATAAAATAACAATTTAACCGAAGCTTATTATTTTCATACCAAGGCAATTATTATAACCATATTCAAAACAAGTTATGCATACGGTAACAAAATTGCAGGTTAAAGAGGATCCTAATAGAAACGTTATAAACATAAGAATGTATACCTGGATCGGAAAAGATATTAACTACCTCTTTTTGAAGAAGATAAATTCGAATGAAGTAGATAACCTCAGTTGGTTAGAACTTCGTGCTAATAACATGTGAAGAAATGAGAGCAAAATAGAACAATATAGTAATAGAGACAAGATGTATAGGAAGAGAATGTAGAATTTATCTCATTCAAATGTGTTTCTTGTGTCTTCTTTCATGGGCAAAGAATATCCTACAAGATACATCCAAAACTCACTAGATACATCATAGGAATTAATAGGTGCATCTATCCAAATAGTACAATGTATAGAATATGTGGATGGATTAAATGAACATCCATATACATTCACTTTATTTATAACACATTAAAATCTTATTGGATTGTGCTTTGTGAATCATGCCAACCCCTGGCAATGGTCCTAGAGTCGGAGTTTTCGTCAATTAGCAAACCTATCTTCCTGTTCCCCTACTCCCTTTCTTTATTTCTTTCTTTTATATTTTGGTTTAGTTTTTTGTCCTTTTATTTCATGATCAATGGTCGGTATTTGATATGTTTCTTTTCAAACAGTCTATTCAAAATAGAATTATAGGATATAACCGAAAAATTGGTATGACCAACAATCTATTTCTCCATTTCTCGTAAAATGAAAACACTTTGTGGTGTTTCAAACCGCCATATATTTGTGAGGAAAAAAAATGTATGATGGATAATATAACACGCATCATCCTCTTGTAGATAGCTCATAATTCATCCAAAACTTGCCACTTAGTGCAAATGTTTGTCAAATAGACAAAGTAAATTCAATAGTTTGAATCTAACATAAAGAAACAAATTTAACATAACCTGTCTTATTCCCTCAATGTTTTTATTACTTCCATCTTATACTTCTTGATTATTACATACGATTTTGCAACGTACTTTAGCCGGTTTAATTTCCTTCTCTATGAAATTTCTCTTTTAAAGTTGGTCCAAAGCAAATTTGTGAGTAAAAGAAAATTTGATTAGTGGAAAAGGTTCATTTTCGTGTTATTTATTAACGCTTAGAAACAGATCCGCATAAAAAGAGTAAAATCATCTGTTTCCTCTCTATTTATCCATTATCTCACCTCCTAGCTAGCTTGCGGATATTATTATCAGAGACGGATCTAGAATTTTTATAACATGGGCACACTACTAAAGAAAAGAGAAAAAAAAGTGTTAAGTGAGATTTGAACCCTAGTCCCTCTTGGTAAATAACACATCATTCATCCAAGTGCACCATTTAACCTCTTTAAAGCATGTGTGCCAACAGATAATATTAGATCAATTCTAAAAAATATGTGCACAAAATACCTAATTTAGCGGAAAGACTATGGGTTCACGTGCCCTATATATATCTGCCTATAAATCCGCCCTGATTATTATATTAAGCTAGCTATATATATAAAACCTTTGTCTCTTATTAATTATGATATGAAGCTAGCTATATATTGTTGCTCTTTAAGCTTAGTGTAGATTAATTACAAGCTTAGTTTAGCTTAATTGTAAACTTGATGTAGCTTAAAGAGAGTGAATGAAAATTTGTGAGAAAAGAAATGGAGGGAAATGAAATTTTGAATTAGTGCACTTTGTCCCTCATTGGAAGAAGGAAAGAAAATCTATGTGTATATATAGAGCAGCTCTTCTTCTACCTCTTAAAGAGTTGACAAGAAGGCAAGCCTCGCGCCGTCGTCGCCATCGCTCGCTCGGATCGGCTTCGGCTTCAGTCAAAGATCGATTAATTGATTGATTGATCTTAATATTTCAGAAATTATTATTATTTTATTTTACAGCAATACAGATTAATAACAATCTTAAGGAAATTATGTTTTTTATTTTCTGTATTCAACTTGTAGAGATTAAAACTTGTGGGTTTTCTACTCCTTTTGAATTTTATTATTCTGATTTGAAGATATAAAAACTTCATCAGAGTTTTGAAATTCAGAAAATGATTTTAAGAAAATAAAAACTTCATCGTTTTCTGTGAAACAGTATATAAAAACTTCTGTTTTTATTTATTATATATACTGTTTATTATTGATTATAGTATTGTTTACTATTCTGGTTTTGCCATTGATTGAACTCTTCTGTTGTTGACAGTGAGAAATGGCAATTGATAACGGAAATTCTTCTGCTACTGTTGCAGTAACGACGATAGCCTCGTCGAGCCAGACGGCTGTTCCACCGGCAGAAAAATCGGGAAAAATTTTCCGGATCCAACTTCAAAGGATGGCAGCAAAGGGTGTTCTTCTGGCTTACCACACTTGGTATGCATAAATTCACTAGTGAAGAGCCTCCAGTGCCTACTGCAGACAAGCCGGAAAATGAAAAGTTCATGATTATTGAAGCATGTAAGCATGCAGATTTTCTTTGCAAAGGCTATATTTTAAATGCTTTAGAGGATGACTTGTACAATGTGTACAGTGCGATAAATAATTCGAAAGAATTATGGGACGCACTTGAGAAGAAGTACAAGACAGAAGATGCATTCTTGAAGAAGTTCGTTGTTGCCAAGTTTCTAGACTATATAATGATAGACAACAAAACTGTGGGAGCCCAAATTCAGGAACTTCAACTTATTTTTCATGACCTTATTGCTGAAGGTATGGTCGTGAATGAAACATTCCAAGTGGCTGCAATGATTGAAAACTTGCCACCTTCGTGGAGAGATTTCAAAAAGTATCTCAAGCGCAAAGAAATGAAGTTGGAAGATCTTGTGATTCGTCTCAAGATTGAGGAAGACAACAAAACAGCCGAGAAGAAGTCTCGTGGAAATTCAACGATCATGGGAGCTAATATCGTTGAAGAAACTGCTCCAAAAAGTAAGAAGAGAAAGAGATCTTCTGGACAGACTAAGGAACAGAACAAAAAGAAATTCAAGGGCAACTACCACAATTGTGGAAGAGTTGGTCACAAAGCCCATGATTGTCGCTTCCCGATAAAGGATAAAAAGAAGGGACAGGCCAACATAGTAGAGAAGAATGATGACATTGATGATCTTTGTGCAACGCTTTCGGAATGCAACTTAGTTGGGAATCCGAAGGAGTGGTGGATTGACTCCGGAGCCACTCGACATATTTGTGCTGTCAAAGATGAATTTGCTACTTACTCTACTGCTGGTCCTGAAGACGAGATTTCCATGGGAAATAATTCAACAGCCAAGATTAAAGGTTATGGGAAGATTTTCCTAAAGATGACTTCCGGCAAGGTGTTAACGCTCAACAACGGTCTTCATGTTCCTACTATTAGGAAGAATTTAGTTTCTACTTCTTTACTAGTGAAGAATGGATTCAAATGTGTATTTGTTTCTGATAAAGTTATGGTAAGCAAGAACAAAATGTACGTTTGAAAAGGCTACCTCACGGAGGGCCTTTTCAAGCTCAATGTAATGGTTGTTGATACTATGAATAAAGTTTCAGCTTCTTCTTATTTGTTGGAGTCAAATGATTTATGGCATAGTCGTTTAGGACATGTCAATTATAAAACCTTGCGGAAGTTAATTAATTTAGAAGTATTGCCTAAATTCGAGTGTAATAAATCGAAATGTCAAATATGTGTTGAATCTAAGTTTGTAAAACATCCTTATAAGTCTGTTGAAAGGAATGCAAATCCTTTAGACTTAATTCATACTGACATTTGCGATATGAAGTTGACACCATCTAGAGGTGGGAAAAATTATTTTATTACATTTATTGACGATTGCACTCGATATTATTATGTTTATTTACTTAATAGTAAGGATGAATCAATTGAAGCATTTAAGCAATACAAGAATGAAGTAGAGAATCAATTGAATAAAAAGATCAAAATGATTAGAAGTGATAGAGGTGGAGAATATGAATCTCCGTTTGCAGAAATATGTTCGGAATATGGAATTATCCATCAAACTACTGCACCTTACACACCTCAATCCAACGGAATTGCGGAAAGGAAAAATCGGACATTAAAGGAAATGATGAATTCTTTATTAATAAGTTCCGGATTACCGTAAAGTTTGTGGGGGGAAGCTATCCTTACAGCTAACCGAATACTCAACAGTGTACCCCACAGCAAAACGCAATCTATTCCATATAAAAAATGGAAAGGTAGAAAATCCAACTTGAAATATTTCAAAGTGTGGGGGTGTCTAGCAAAGGTACAAGTTCCTTTACCTAAAAGGGTTAAAATCGGACCAAAAACAGTAGATTGCGTTTTCATTGGAAATGCTACAAACAGTAAAGCATGTCGATTTTTGGTCCATAAATCCGATAATCCCTAGATGCATGTTAATACGGTAATGGAATCAGATAATGTTGAATTCTTTGAAAGCATTTATTCGTATAAAACTGAATGCGAGTCGTTAAGTGAAAGACCTAAACGACTTCAAGAAGAACTAAAGGAAAATACTCCAAGTGTAGAAGATCCAAGGCGTAGCAAACGTCAACGAACATCTACTTCCTTTGGACCAGATTTTGTGACATTCTTGCTTGAAAATGATCCTCAAACTTTTAAAGAAGCTATGTCGTCTTCTGAGTCAGCATTTTGGAAAGAGGCAGTAAATAGTGAGATTCAATCAAAATTGGATAACCATACATGGAAATTGGTTGATCTTCCTCCTGGAAATAAGACTTTAGGTTCGAAATGGATCTTTAAACGAAAAATGAAAGTTGATGGCACTATTGACAAATATAAGGCAAGACTTGTTGTCAAAGGTTATAGACAAAAAGAAGGACTTGATTACTTAGACACTTACTCGCCAGTAACGAGGATAACATCTATTAGGATGTTAGTGGCATTGGCGGCCGTGTATGGTCTTGAAATCCATTAAATATATGTTAAAACGGCTTTCTTAAATGGAGAATCGGAGGAAAAGATTTACATAGTGTTGAGGGTTTTGTGGTTCCTGGTAAAGAAAAGAAAGTGTGCAAACTTGTTAAGCCGCTTTATGGACTTAAACAAGCACCCAAACAATGGCATGCCAAATCTGACCAAACAATGTTGGCAAGTGGGTTTAAAATCAACGAGTGTGATAAATGTGTTTACATAAAAAACACTCTGGGTCATGAAGTCATTGTTTGTTTGTATGTTGATAATGAGCAAAAACATGACAGATATAAATGCGACAAAGCGCATGTTGACTAGAAAATTCGACATGAAAGACTTAGGAATTGCTGATGTGATCTTAGGAATCAGAATTCACAAGACTCCACAAGGTCTAGCATTATTACAGTCTCACTACATTGAAAAGGTACTTGACACGTTCAAGTATTTGGATTTCAAAACTGCCAAGACTCCAATTGACGTGAGTTATGCACTTCAAAACAATGAAGGTGAAAGTGACACACAACTGGACTATGCTTGAGTATTGGGAAGTTTGATGTATATCATGAATTGTACGCGACCAGATATAGCATGTGCTATTAGCAAACTGAGTCGATTTACAAGTAATCCCAATCATATACATTTGATGGCAATGAAACGAGTTTTGGGGTATCTAAAACATACCCAAAACTATGCTTTGCATTATAACAAATATTGATCCGTGATCGAGGGATATAGTGATGCAAATTGGATCACCGGATCATCTGAAGTTAAATCCACGAGTGGATATGTTTTCACAATTGGGGGTGGATCAGTGTCTTGGAAATCATCCAAACAAATATGCATCGCCCATTTTATAATGGAATCTGAATTCATAGCTTTAGAAAAGGCCGGTGAAGAAGCTAAATGGCTCCGGAATTTCTTGGAAGATATTCCATTTTTGCCCAAACCTTTGGCACCTGTTTGTACACATTGTGATAGTCAAGCGCCAATAGGCAGGGCAGGGAGCGTTATGTATAACGAAAAATCTCGTCATATACGACGGAAACATAATACCGTTAGAAAACTACTCTCTAGTGGTGTTATCACAATTGACTACGTAAAGTCAAGAGATAACGTGTTGGATCCACTTGCAAAAGGCTTATCTAGAGAGGCAATTGAAATATCATCAAAGGGAATGGGGTTAAGGCCTAGGACAAGTATCATGGCGGTAACTCTACCTAGCAGACTGGAGATCCCAAGAGCTAGGTTCAAAGAGATCAAACAAAGTTATGAATGACGGTTCAACATTTTCAAATAACTCAACCCATTCTCGTGATGAAGACAATGTTCAGAAATAAAGGTAAAGCATTAAGGCTTTTGATGAGTCAATAAAGCTTAAAGTTTTTTAATGATTTGCTAAGTCTGGCAGGATATGGCCAGATAGTGTGTCTTTAGGATTACGCGTTTAGGAATCACCTATGTGAGTGTGAAGTGTAAGCCGCTTCAAGGGAAATGAAAGTAAAGGCTCATTCTCTAATCACTCATGAAACCAGGCGGTGTTCATGGCTGAAACGAACGCAACTGTGAGAACCATAGATGGTTAAGGGTTGATTGTGTGACTTATGTTGTCTAGGTATACAACAAAGCTCGACGGTTAAAAGATATAAAATCTACCGATTGACCGAGTATATCCGATATAAGTTCACTACGGAAAGTTCGAAGGGAAACCTACTTATCTAGATGCAATTAATTCTTGCATGTAAAACACACACACATCCGTGCATTCCTTTATTTTATAGCCATTCCCCATTCATGTGGGGATTGTTGGTCTTTAAGCTTAGTGTAGCTTAATTTTAAGTTTAGTTTAGTTTAATTTTAAGCTTCGTGTAGCTTAAAGAGAGTGAATAGAAAATGGTGGGAAAAGAAAGTAAATAGAAAATGGTGGGAAAAGAAATGGAGGGAAGTGAAATTTTGAATTAGTGTATATATAGAGAAGCTCTTCGTCGAGCTCTTAAAGAATTGAGAAGAAGGCAAGCCTCGCACCATCGTCGTCGCTCGCTCGCTCAGCTCGGCTTCGGCTTCGGATTCGGATTTCGATTGATTGATTAATCATTTTGGACAAAATTCTTTTCAAATTATTTAATTAATTTCGAATCCAAAATGACCCACGAACCAGTCCGGTCCGACCCGGTTTCTTTCCCGGATTATTTAAATTCGTTTTTAAATTTTCCGCAATATCCAGACCTGTTCAAAACTGTTCTGAAAGGATTCACACCTGTTCCAACAGCTATGACTGTTTTGAAAGGTTTTTATACCTTTTCAGAAAATGTACGAAATTGGGAGGATATATTCCATCACCTCGGGTACTTGAGGGGAATAATTTCCTTAAGGACACACTATGTATTCAGTGGGCTCGATTTGTTCTTATATTATTTTTCATAGAAAAAAAAACTAAGGACACTTGGACTAGCGCGCCCGCGCTAATCTCGTGCTAGAGCTCACGCTATTCAGGTTTCTCACTGTCCCTGATATATTCCACTAGAGCGACAGCGCTAGCTCGCGCTAGTGAGGTTTCTTACTATTTCTGTATTTTTTCAGAAATTATTATTATTTTATTTTACAGCAATACAGATTAATAATAATCTTAAGGAAATTATGTTTTTTATTTTCTGTATTCAGCTTGTGGAGATTAAAACCTGTGGGTTTTCTACTTCTTCTGAATTTTATTATTCTGATTTGAAGATATAAAAACTTTATCAGAGTTTTGAAATTCAGA